>ML818697.1:21279-35456 GCA_009831015.1 Picea engelmannii | reverse complement strand
AAACTCGTAGTGGCCCTCATGAGTGCGAAAGGCTGTCTTAGGAATGTCAGACTCTTTCATACGGATCTGGTGATAGCCCGAGAGAAGATCAAGTTTGGTGAAGAATTGGGCACCGCTCAGTTCATCCAGGAGGTCATCAATGACCAGAATGGGAAATTTGTCTTTGATGGTGAGTTTATTGAGAGTGTTATCACTGAAATTTCATCCGCACATGGCGACAAGAACTCAGCATCGTCAAAATAGGAATGAAGCTATTCATGGCACTGAATCACATTCATAGCATTGCAAAAGGGTCAAAAACTATACAAAGTAACCAAAAATTGAAGGGCGCTTTACAGAATCTGGGTGTGCACGCACATGCGTGGAACAACAACGTACAATTAGCGCATGAGCGCACGACGTGCGACTGTTGGCGAAAAAACTCGCGCACCTGCTAAACGACGCATTTATTGAAATTGGTCGGCTTCCCAACCACTAATGGATCAGCTCCCAAGCCGATTTGACATCAAATTTGAGCTGAATCCGCATGGTAGGCTGGTCAAAGACTTAATTGAGCCCTAAAGAGCCCCTTTTCACACCTCAAAGGAGTTACATAATCACCCAATGCTATGCTATAAAAAGACATGAAGAAACATCATTTTCTCAAGGAATTTCATGTAATGTTATGCTGCTTAGATTGTTTTAAGGAATCACTGCTTGACAATAACACATTAGCACCATTTCATTGAGCTATCCACCCCTCTCTTGAGTGGATATGCCTTGAGTTCTTTCACCATCATTCTCATTTTCTCATTGTAAGGAGAGCAAGTTTGTGAGGGCCTCAAGAGCCTTCCTTTGGAGGAAGAAGGAACCACAGTTCCCTTTCTTCATTGTGCTTTGGATTTCATCAATTGATCAGCCTAAAAACATTGGTGATATTGGTCCATTCTGTTTGTTATTCATTTTTTTATATGCTCATAGTTTTAGTTTGTTTTAGTTTAGTTCTTGTTTTTTGTTTTTGTTTTTTATTTCTCTAACCCTTTCCTCTACATCTGTCATGCCTAACAAGACCCAACTAGGCATTTAAGCACTCTTTATTTGCTCACCTAGTGATGAATTGGGTGCAAATAGATTGGCGACCATACTGGGGATAAGGTATCAATTCCTACCTCATTTGGGTTTATTTTTCTTTCCTTTTGATTTCATTAACTTGCAGGGACACAAACCGGCCTCTGCCGACCTGCTAACCAGTCAATTCAAGGAAGAATTGAGAGAAATCCATCCGGATTTTTCTTCTCGGTTGTTTTCCATAGGTGCACAGGTATTCCACCCCAAAGGCGTGCATCGTGCGTGCATGCGCCTATTCAGTAGTTTCTCTCTGCGCACATATGCTTTCGGTCTCAATTTTTCCAGCGCGCAGGCGCCATAGGTGCCTCTGTACACACTAGGGGCCGCGCATTCGAACTAAAATTTTCATTGTAAGGTCTTGAATGTGGGGAAAATCATTTTCCTTCTTAAGAATGATTATATGCATGATCTAAATACTTCACCACTTAGGCCCCTCAACTTATAAAGGGGATAATCAAGCAAACATAGGCACTTAGGTGGATAAAAATCATTTTCCCTTATTTTCTTTTTGCCACATGGATGGCTTTCTTTGATTTATAATCTAAGTTGGACAGTCATACTTAATCACATATAATTCACATTTGGGACTAGAAATTGAAGTAACGATCTTGAGTATGCTCTTCTCTTGCGCCATCAAGCAATCTTGAGAACCAGAAAAGGGTTGCGAAAACGATTTCATCTCCCTTAACGAAGTTTCAAAACTTTTAGGAGAGGACAAAGGCCCTCTTGGGACCCCTCTTAGTTTCATTTTTCAAACATATCCTAAATTTGTAATGGGCCCATACATGCCCACATGTCACAAAAGTAGGGTAGTGGTTGTAATTTTTCTTTCTTAGATCAAAAAACTAGGAGAGTTTAAAAGTTTGTAACGTGCCCACACATGCCCACATGTTCAATCTAGGATAGTTTTCATGATTTTTCTAGATTAACTCACACATAGGGAGATAAAGGATAGTAACGGACCACATGTCCACATGCTAGTTTGCTAGGGCTTTTAAAATTCCGCAAGGTTGTACCAATGACATCTAGCTAATTAGGTAATCACACTCTTGTAAGGACCAAGCGAAGTCCACATGCTGCAAGGTGACATCTAAATAACTAAAATTTGGTACACTTTCACTCGCACACAAAAGTCACTTTTGCACTCACATAGCATCTTCTCGAAACATGGAGGTCTAAGTAGGTTTCCTCCAAAGGGATTCTGAAAACACCCCATCTTTTCTTGATAGGACTATCCACTCCCACTTTTAATCAAACGAGGTTGGTTTTCACCCCCAGCCTCACAAAACAACTTCATCTAAAAAACTTTCTAAAAACTCACTAATTTGTCCTCCACAGGAGGTGCCAAAAGAAGTTTTTAGTCTAGGTAGGATTTCGGGGGTAGGCATCCAAATAAACCCCCGTTATCTGGTTCTCACATTTTCAAACATAGAAGTTGACAAATAGGGAACTTAAAAATCCTCCAAGTCCAGTGTTCCAATCACCATAAGGCATGGAGATACCCGTGAAGGGTCGAAGGCCGAGGTCCGGTTGTTCTGTGCGTCCCCCCTTGAGGCACCCACCTCTTGGACGGGATCCAGCCCGTGACCCATTTCTTAGGCCGAAAATCTAAATGCCGCACTTGGACCGAGGTACCTAGTGACAAACTTTAGGACATCTACCCAGGTGGCGATTGTGGGCTGCAATCGCACCTTTATTGGATTTTGTGTGGCTATTGGGAAGTATCGCCAGCTCTTTCGGGATATTGCCCCCTCTACCCCTCATTATAACTAGTTATTTCATCCTTCACTAGTTTCTCTTCCGGTGACTTCAGACCCCACTGTTGAGTACTATTGGAAGGCCCAGTGCTATTTTGAGAGGAAGGACGTTACGTCTTCTAGGACAAGAGCATTTTATTTCTTTTTTAAATTCCCTCACGTGGACAAAACCCTCTTACCGACATATATGCTTCTTTTTCATCTATGTATGATGCACATCTGATTACAATTTGACTTTGATATATATATTGTGTAAAACAGTCACAACAAAGACTCTTGGTTCTATATTTTTCTCACCACTTGTTGCACACATTTCACACAAATAGTCTGACATCATAGGGGAACAACAGAACCCCCGTTGTTCACGACGCTTGCTCAACCCTCCTCCTATTTTAGGGGGAGTATCTGGTCGTACCCGCTCAATGGTACCTCCTTCACACACTCTTGTGAGTGCCACTATCTTAGGATCAGCTTTGCTTGGTTCTACATTACTTGGGTCAAATTCCCAAAGCCATACAGTCACTCGCTCTCCTTTGCACGGAAGCAGAGGACCCACTTCCTCTCAAGGAGGGAGCACCAACCCACCTAGTCCCCATCAAGGGTCAGGTTCACAACACACTATGGCTAGGAATAATCCTACCACCACACTACAAATGCCATATCTGGCCTCTCTCAACATACCGGATCTCACCAAGCTTACCAATGATCCTATATTGCATGACGCCACATGGCCTACAATGCCAACCAAACTCCCTTCAGACATACCAAAGTTTGAAGGAAAGGCAGGGGATGACCCCACCAACCACATCATGACCTTTCATCTATGGTGTTCTTCTAGCAGCATTATGGATGACTCCGTCAGACTGCGATTATTTCAACGCACACTTACTGGCCCATCAACCAAATGGTATGTCGAAGAAAAATCAGGGTCCCATACGACCTTTGAATCCTTAGCCAAAGCATTCTTAACTTTCTTCCAATTAACCATCCACCATGACAACAGTCTAGAAATACTGTCTAACTTCAAACATACCTCAGCCACCCACATCGCTGACCACATTCATGAGTGGCATAGGCGACGTAGTTTGTGTAAAGCAGAAACCACCAAACAACAGTGTCTTGACTGGTTTCTTAGATCACTTGTCGCTCTTCTTGGTAAGGATGTAGCTTCCACCTTTCCACAATTAGAAGAGGAAGCCATCAGCAAGGCTCAACAATATGACCTCATTTATGCACAGTCAGGATACTTATACACAGTACTTCCCGATCTTCCAAAACCTGTGCCATTTGGCTAGGACAAACCTGGGATGTCTCACTTAGCAGACGGACTAATAGGTGCCACCACGCACCATGGTCCACAACCCCAACCGCCACCGATGTATGGAACACCTCAATACCCGCCAGCATATGGGGGCACTCCTTATTACCCCCCACCCCCTTATAAACAACCATACCCTGTTTCTATACCTCCACCCATTAGCGGACCACCACTGGCACCTCCCATACATCCACCGATTCCCACAACCAGTGGTACCCCCTCAACATCCACTTATAGTACTGGTGAAAGCACACAACCTTCCTATGTACCCTATGGATCGGTACCACGACAAAATCCATACTTCCCTTTTCCTGGTCCGCCACAACCCATGGCTCCCCCACATCCACATGTGGGGGTAAATTTTGTTCAACTCTCTGCTGCTCAACAATACCAAAATTTTGAACAGTTGAAAACAGCCAATCCTACTCATCCCTCAAATAATACCAAGAGGAAAGGAAGGAATAGGAATAAAAATAACCTGGGTCAAGGCAGGAATCAACCCCCACAGCATCAACCCACTGGGGGCAACCAGAACCAAGGGAACCAAAACCCCCAAGGGGGCAATAACAAACGCCAAGGGCGGAATAATGTCAAAACCATCCACCCTTGTGCTCTTTGTGGCGTGTTTGGTCATTACACCCACCATTTCCCACAGATCGCTGATTTCAAAAGGTTGAAAGACTCTGGGAGCCTTCCCCCCTCCCCAGCGCAACCTGCCCCTCAACAAGCACAACAAAAATACGCGCAACAACCCCCTCCCGCCGTGCTGCAAAATCCTATCCCACATCAAGGTGTCATAAACACCCAGCAGGACACGAAGCATCCCCCACCTCAGGTGGGCCAATATCACAACCCCAACAATCCAGTAGAGCGAACGATCCTCCTCACCAGTGAGGAATAAATCCTTCTGCAAACACGCAATCGTCAGTATCCTACAACAGCTGAGTCTACTCCTATCTCTCCAGAGACGAACCCTACACTGACGGGACCTCCGTTGGTAATCCCGCGCCCTTCCGCCAAACAACCATTACGCATCCCTCACATCCCCTTGCGCAGGAATGTTCACAACCCACAAGCGAGGGCCGCTCATAACTATAGCTTGGTAGATGACTTAGCACAATCCCCAGCTGCCATGTCAGTTCTGGAAGTCCTCCAGACTTGCCCTACACAGCGGAAATCACTACTTTGCGCCTTGGGGGCAGTCAACCCTGCTGATACTCGACTCATCACCTTTGACCTGGATAGCTATGAACCTCGTCTTCCTGCTTTGGTCACTATTCAAATACCAGTAAAAATACGGAACATCACCGTCCATCGGTGTATCATCGATGAGGGTGCATCTACATGCATCATGTCCAAAACCGTATGGTAGAAACTTGGTTCCTCATAACTCATTCCTTCCGCCATCACATTACGAGCTTATGACGGAAGACCATCATCTCCTGAAGGGATTTTCCAAAATGTCCCCATGGAACTCGGGGGCAAAACTATCCTCATTGACATTGAAGTTATCGACGCCCAACTCGATTACAATATCTTGTTTGGACGTAGCTACATGTATGCTATGAAGGCAGTGGCATCATCCGTCTTTCGGACAATCATGTTCCCCCATAATGGAAAGATTGTAACCATCAACCAAGTCTCACATTATGAGCCAAACCCCTCTACCAACCTCGATAACATTCTTCCTCTCATTCACACCAACACAGACGCATACCCACTCGTTGAGATGGGTCCGAGGATTTTCAAAGATCCATCTTTGTTAGGGACATACCATGGAGCACCACCACTCCTTCCCCCTAATCAAGTCTGCGTCATCTCATCTAATGGAACTCACACGGAGGATGCTCATCTTGCTCAGGAGGCTTCAGTCATTCCTGACGTCTCAACAGTCACAACATCGCTCTCACAGGAGCCTCCTGCGAACCTGTCGACCCCCACAGTCCACGAATCCACACCCCCTCAGGGGCCTAGTCCCATTTGGGAGATAGTCCCCCGACCCCTCACTCAAATTCCCTTCTTTTACCCTCCACCTGGTATAGAAGCTTTCCAGGTAGCCGCAACGCTCACACTACCCAATATGGTGTTAGCAATCCCAGTGTGGTATTTACATCCACCTGAGATGGTCCCTCGCCCACAGGAAGGCCTCCCCATGACAATTCCTATCCTCACCCCACTCTCCCCATACTCCCTACCCCCCCTGCTACAGTTGGGGGCAGGAGAAAGAAGGAGCCCACAGATCCACTTCCTCCACGCATTCCACCACCTTGCGCATTATGTGAGAAAGAGGGTCACCAAACCAACAACTGCCCATCACTACCAGAATTACGGAATTTAATTCCAATCAATCCAACCCCCACCACACCCATCACTACTGCTAGTCCTACTGCTACCACCCAACCTTCCAGTAGTAAAGCGTTGAGGACCAAATTCGCATGTGCTATCTGTTCCGAGTATGGCCATTACACTCATCATTTCCCAGCACTGCCACGTTTTCGACAGACATTAGTGGCAGTACGCCAGAACTTCTAGAACAGCCCACGCCCTGCTACGTCCTCTTCAAACATCACTTACATTCGCTACGTCACCACTATAGTCAATGAATGTATGATATTCCCTTGTTCTCTCTGTGATTCATTAGCTCACTTTTCATACCAGTGTCCAATAATCCTCGCACACAGGCAATGTCAATTGACCCTGCATCACCAACTCGCAGCGGCGGTAATTGGATTTACCTCGCCACTCGAGGATTTTCATGTCATTTCACCTGAACCTGAGGCACTCCCAACGCCTCCTTGGTTCTTATATGGCATGTCTGAGGATTTACCCCGTAACCCACCCAACTCTCTTGTTCATTCCCCTGTGGACATTATCCATCCAACCACCATGGGTACCCCTCAGTGCTTCAACATATGGTTCATGATGAGTAAACCCTCATCATCTGCTCACACCTCTCCCCTTGCTTCCCCAGCAGGGGGAAATCACACTAGAGTTGAGATCACTCCTCATGATCCATTATATTCCCATCGTTTCCAATGCGACGAGGAAATACTGGAAGAGCTACACCGCCCAGATTCTCCCTGGGACGCACTACATCATCGTGCCTTATTCCTTCCACAGGAAGCCCTCATGCCTCCTAACCAAAACCCCATTTACGCGGTCGAAACCAAAGATTTTATCCCATCCGGGCCTATCAATTGGTTCAACAATCCCATTCCTGCCCCTAACGCTTTTGAAGAAGGTAATCTGGCTAACATTTCCCCCACCATCAAAATTGACATTTCCATTAAACCGGGCATCGTCGAAGAAATCATCATTGGAGCTGCTTGCACTCCTCAGGAAATTGCTGCATATAAAGCCCTCTTCCAGGAATATAGGGATATTTTCGCCTAGTCATACACAGAGATGCCCGGCCTTGACCCGTCTATTGTTGAGCATCGCATCGACACCTGGCCTGACATCACACCATTTCTCCAGAAACAATGACCACTACACCCATCCAAAGCCGCGACTATCAAAGTCGAAATAGACAAATTACGTACGGCTGGATTTATTTATCCCATCGCTTACACTTCATGGGTTTCCAACCCTGTACCTATCGACAAAAAATAGGGCTCTATCCGCGTCTGCACCGACTTTTGCAATCTCAATGACGCATGTCCCAAGGAAAAATTCCCAACGCCTTTCATCGATCAGATTATCGATGACTGCGCCGACCACGAGGCTCTTTCCTTTATGGACATATTCTCTGGCTATAACCAAATTCAAATCCACCCAGCCGATCAGTATAAAACTGCATTCATTACCCGTGGGGTACGTTTGCATATCATATCATTCCCTTCGGCCTCAAAAACGCCGACGCAACCTTCCAGCACGTGATGACATACATATTTCAAGATCTGGCTGCCATCATCCTCACCTACTTGGATGACCTCACCGCTCGATCTAAGAAGTGCACCCAACACCTCGATGATTTACGAATCATATTTCAACAGTGTCACCAGTACAACATCCGCTTGAACCCTCTCAAGTGTGTATTCTGTGTCACCGCGGGGACCTCCTCAGTTTTATCGTTTCCCAAAGCGGTATTACCGTGGACCCCCTTAAAGTCAAAGCTATCACCGAAATTCCCCCTCCTAGGAATTTACGACAACTGCAGAGTCTACAGAGAAAAGCGAACTTCCTTAGATGCTTTGTTCCTGATTACGCCATACGCGCACATGGTTTCCTTCACTTACTATGTCACGACATCCCTTTTCATTGGGACGACTATGCCCAACAGTCATTTGACGACCTTAAAGCAGCGCTTTCGAATGCACCTTTGATTAGTGCACTTGAATACAATCGCGACTACATCCTCTACGTATCAGCATCAACTGTATCAGTAGTCGGCGTCCTCGTCCAGCTCGGAGATGAAAATCGTGAACACGTCATTTACTACGTTAGTAAGAACCTCTCAGGGCCACCCTTGAAGTATAAACACGAAGAGAAACTTGCTCTTGCAGTTGTCCTCGCAGTCCAGAAACTGCGCCATTACATTCTGCTTCGCACCACGAAGGTCATCGCAGATTCCAACCCTATGCAATATTTGCTCAGCCGATGACAAGTCAACGACAAATTCGCCCGATGGATCGTTATCCTTCAGGAGTATGACCTCGAGTTCTCAACACCTAAGAGTAAGAAGGCCCTCATTCTCACAGAACTTATCACGGCCCTTCCCTCTGACACACCTAGTGCCCCCGTCAACACTGACTTTCCTGACGAACATCTCTTTTACATCGCTTCTGATGATCCTTGGTATGGTGACCTTCTCATCTACCTACGAACTCAAAAGTTCGGTAATCACCTATCACGAGATGATCGTCGACATATTTTCCATCAGGCCCCCCGCTATCTCCTCATTGGAGACATCCTCTATCGGTGGGGCATCGACACCATTCTTCGTCGCTGCCTGACTATTGACGAGGCCGAAAGAGTCTTAAATGACTGCCACAGCGGCACCTGTGGGGGCCATCTTTCCAGTATCTCCACCGCGCAAAAGATTATACAAGCCGGTTACTTTTGGCCTACCCTATTTCATGATTGCATTCATGCCGTGAAACGATGTGGGCAATGTCAGCTCTATGCCAACAAAGCCCGCGCTCCCCCCGCTCTTCTTCACCCTGTCATTACTGCAGGCCCCTTTTGTAAATGGGGCATAAACTTTATGACTTGTAATCCCCCCTCCAGCAATGGTCACAAATACATTGTTTTCACCGTCGATTACTTCACCAAATGGGATGAAGCTATGCCCACTTTCAACAACACCGCTGACACTGCAGCGCATTTTTTCTTTAACCATGTCATATCTTAGTTCAGAGTACCACTCCAACTCGTTTCCGATCACGGGAAACATTTTGAGAATGAGATTTTCATTGAACTCTCATCTCGGTTAGGCTTCTCTCACGAGTTCGCCTCACCATATTACCCTCAGTCAAACGGACAGGTCGAGGCAGTGAACAAAGTCCTCAAGACCATGTTACAGCACACGGTTAATAAACATAAAACCAATTGGCATCATATGTTATTTTCCACGCTATGGGCTTATCAAACGGTAGTAAAGACCGGTATGAGTTTCACGCCATTTCATTTAGTCCATGGGGTCGAGGCCACTCTTCCCATCGAGTGCGAAATTCCCACCCTACGCAGCGCAATTGAACTTTTACCTGACACTGCTCCGATGGAGCAGCGCTTGCTAAACTTGGAGTCTCTGGATGAAGATCGTCGATCCTCATTACAGAACAATGAGGCAGCTAAAAAACGATCCAAGGATACCTTCAATCGCCATGTCAACCTTCGATCATTTCGCGAAGGCGACCTTGTCCTGGCCTATGATATCGCTCATGATACCTTTGGCCACGACAAATTTGAATCACTTTGGCATGGCCCTTACATCATCCAACATTGCCTCACCAAAGGCGCATACATCCTGGCCTCCCCCGAAGGCCTCTTGCTCAAAGAACCCGTCAATGGGTTATACCTCAAGAAATTTTATGCTTAAATGTAGTCATGCTACTTTAAGTTATTTTCTTTTTCTAGTGTTTTTAATCTTTTTTCTCCCTCATCTAAACTATCCTTTGTGCTATTGAAAGATGCCTCCTCCACCAACTTACCACATTGGTTACGCCGACGACGCCAGCCGTTGGACACAAAATCTCGCTTTGGCTAATTGGGCTCTCTACACCCCATCACATGAAATGCTACATTCAAGTGACATATGTTTGGGACCAACAACCAACAACCAAGCCGAATACACTGTTGTCATTGGCCTCCTGACCGATGCCCAACATCATCATATTCGTCACCTTAGCGTGTTCCTCGACTCTCAACTAGTCATTCTCCAGCTCAACAATGTTTACCGTGTATGCGATCCGTGCCTCTTTCGCAAATACCTGCAGGTTAGATTATTAGCTCGACATTTTGATTCCATTACATTTACACATATTCCAAGACAATTGAATAAAATAACAGATGAAATAGCTAACCTGGTGTTAGATTGGCATATATCACATCAAGCTACACATACATAAAACATTTCATCCATCCTGTCACAGCATATAGATAGAATAGACATCATCATCATCAACACAAAAAACACATGTAAACAACATTTGGATCTCAAAATATGTATACTCATATATATATAAGATCCTATCCGGCCATCCGAATGTTTACATACAAAAATACATCGGCCCGCAGGCCCGTGCCACATCTCGGTACAAAAATTGGCTCACCAGCCTATATACAATAAAAAAATATACAATATCCAATCAGGGTGCCTCTATCGCACCCCCAGCTGACCCTCCCTCAGGAGGCGGTGATGGCCCACCCCCACCTGCCCCAGGCGGTGGTGGTGAACACCTGCAGGACCCTCCTGCCCCGGCGGCAGGTGTCCACTAGTCATTGCGGCGAGCACAGCTGCTCGACGCACTATACCCCGCCATGGTGGCGGTAATCTGATGCACTGCTCCAGGAAACCCTCATCCTGGATACAGATCCACATGCCCTCAGGCACATCCTGCAACACCTTCTCAAGATGACGACGTATATCATCCAAGTCTACTCCGGCTGCCGCCGGAGGAGCATGTGATGGTCCCACACCAGGGTCATCATATTGGCGCCTCCTTGCCGGTCTCTGAGGCTCTGCGGGTCACCCCGCGGCCTCATCCTGCCGACGCCTCTCTCCACGCAACAGTCTCTCCGGCTCCCGCTACAACGACGCTCTCTGCAACTCCACCTCACGCCCGCGAGGTGCCAAATCTGCACAGGCACAAAACAACAAACAAACGATCATATCCGTGTTTATATCATATATGAACTGGTATATCAAAAACATAACGTAAGTAAAAAACATACACAAACTCAACATACCTCGGTGATCAAAAACCTCCCTAGGAGGCAATACCATGTCCGGGTCCCCCCGGAAGTCCACCCCAGCATAGGGGTATTGAAGTATGACCTGCGACATCTGCCGCCAGATCTGTGCCACCTGCACTGTGAAATAATGCCCGCCTTTGCCACCACTATGGCGAACCAAAACTACGGACCACTGCCTCAATCAAGGCTCTCGCGCCCCAGACGCCTCTAGAAGAACCCGCGGGTGCAACATCGACACCCTCTCCAGAAACTAGGCTACCAGGATAGAGCCGAACGCAAACTCTCCAGTGCCTGTGGACCGGCAATGGTCTAGCTGCGCGATCATCCGCGCGTGCAGTGTCAACCCCCATGCAAACCACTCACGGCCCACCATCACCCTTTCCATCACCAGCAGCAGGCCACCACTGATCCGTTGGGTCTCCAGTGACCCATACACACGGACAATCATCGCCGCTATGCAACGATGCAATAGGGAATCTAGACTGCTCACACTCACTACAGTCCCAGACATGTAGTTCTCGCCTGAGCAGTATCGCCAGGCGATATCAGCCAGGTGTGTATCCCTCGGCAGCACAGGCTCTGTCGGCAACGACATTCCCTGGAAGGGGAGCCCAGTCAAGAAATATATATCCTCCACCGCAGTGAAGGAGATCTGCTCTCCTCGCATGAGGAAGCAATACAGATCTGGGCTCCACATCTGGAGCAGGAACTGGAGTAAGTACTCCTATGCCCGTATCAACGGGAACTCAAAGAACTTTAGCAACCCACTAGTTGCTAAAGCCGCTCGGACCGTAGGCCCTGCATTGGCCACAACATCTCGTAACTGCGACCAGTCTTGCTCATGCCACCACACATCCATAATCACTACTAGCCACCTGCACACAACACAGAGTCCTATATCAGCTTATGCAACCATCCAATGCATAAAAAATACTCCCTTTTTACCCTTCAACCTTGCCTCTTAGGCACGGTTTTACCACCCACAGGCGCGCACACATGCGCTCCTGTTCACTATACAGGCGCGCACGTATGCACGCCTATTTTTCCCACAGGCGCGCTCGTGAGCGCGCTTGTTCACCATACAGGCACGCGCTAAAGCGCGCCTGTGAAACCCACAGGCACGTTCTGATGTGCGCTTGTTCACCGCACATGCGCGCACTGGTGCGCGCCTGTCCACCTCACAGGCGTGCCCCTAGGGTGCGCCTTAAATTCCCCCTCACGTGCACCAATTCACGTTTATTCACTGGATAGGCGTGCACGTATGCACGCCTTCCACTGAATCGCCCGTGCATGTGGGCCCACAACCTACTAAAAAAATCCCTCAAAACTCCTGTACGGCCCCCGTACCTACCCTGCCCAAAAATTAGAAACCTATTTCTATGCAGGACGATCAGACCACTAAACTGAAACTTGCACACTGTCGATCAGATACCTCGTGCTCCCTGAATCACCCAATCTCCTCTGAATCTGCTCGAAAAGTCACTGTAGCAGTAGGTACAAATGAGGTGGCAATGTGGGCCCTACAGCTATATATAGGCCTTTTTGCCAAACTTCCACTCACCATTCAGGGAGCCCACGGCGTCCATTTTTCGAACTGTCTTCAGCCACGGGATCAACATCCCGCCGCCTACATCACAGCTGTCCCTGGGCCACTTTTCATCCTGAGCCCCCGGGGCGCCTTCCATATCATGGTCAGGTACGCACACGCATAGTCATATTTTTCAAATACATGCTCATATCTTTGATTCTCTTCAGATATAGTTCACTTTGGGTATTGGGTTGTTCTGTGCACAGGTACTTGGTCATCGATCACCGGCATCATCCCTTCAGGTATATATATTCAACACTAGCATGTAGTCTCCCCCGTTGTATTGCATTTCCATTTCCAGTCACACCCTCTGATATTTGCCTTTAGGATCATCTTTTCCGGCTCTGCAGTACTCACACCTCCATTTGCATCTTCAGTACTGTACCCGGTAGCATTCTCACCCACATGAGCTGTCCCATTCATAGCACCTTTTGGCACTTTTTGACACTCATGCTATTCTTCATTACCCTTTAGGGATGGGAGTCCTGATAGTATTTCATCATGTTGCAGATTAACCACATACTCCTTCTCCTCATTTTGCTAGCTTTCCCATATGGACTCCCAGATCATCACTTTATGGTTCTCTTCTTTTTACCTGCACCCCCGCAGGATCATGAACCCTTCATTTCATCCACCATCAGTTTTCCCATCTGCAAACCTATCTTCATTTCACCTACCTCATACAAAAACTCACCAATGGGGCCCCCACCCTTCATCTGTTTTCCCAGAAATTTTTGCCCTCCCTGGGGCACTCATTTCACACTGGGGCACCCGTTTCTGTATTTGTACATTTTTCCCACATTATTCATTATTTATTTTACAAACGCCTTTATTTCCAGTCATTACATTTTCTTTTGTCATCACCGTTGGCGACTTGCTTCCTTTTTGGCCACACGCAACCCATGTCGCCCTTGGTTGGAGCATTACTTATCATTTACCCTTGCCGGCATCGTCCATATCTTCAGAGTACTCCACAGGTCACTTACCTCTA
>ML818696.1:149009-165419 GCA_009831015.1 Picea engelmannii | reverse complement strand
CAGATGGCACCTCCTGATTCCTGATTCCTGGGCTCACTCATTCAGCACATCAGTACAGATTGGTAAAGAATTGGTAATATATTTCAGCCATCAGATGCTCTTCTGACCTCACACATTAGGGGGCATCTGTTATAACCCTAAAACACACCACACAGGTTTACTTGGCATCAGTCCAACTCATGCCTCTTCCTAGCCAAAGCCATGCTGAATAAAACCTTGAAAAACCACTTAAAACAAGCAACCCGCGCCTAACCTCTCACTGGGCATGGGGGACCGCTTGCTGACCTTCTACTGCACGTGGATATCCGCGGGCTAACCCACTATAGACCGCGGGTACCTAACAAAGAAAAAAATCAGGAAAGTTTCCGCCAAGACACGAGGCTTTTTGTTAGTTAACTGGAACTCTTAGCCATGCATGGCCGAGAGTTCGCCAAAAACCCTAGCTCCTTCTAGCCTATAAAAGGAGGGGTAAGGGTACTATTAAAAGGAGGAAAAAAATCATAGCAAAGAAACTCTGCCAAATTGCCAAGTCATTTTTGTCCCAACCCTGTAGCCTTGCCTCAAGCTTCAGGAGAAAATAAAGCAACCGCAGTTGGAGGACAAAAGGAAGAGGAGGAGCCCAGGATCAGGATCGAGGAATGGTGGTCGATCTCAGAAATCATTGAAAGTTGATTCATATTGAGATTAATGAAAAAGATACTTTTCCCGTCCCGAATACATGAGTCTTATCTATGTTATTTGATTTGTGTTTTATCTCTAACCCCCTAGTAGATCAATAGCATACATGTGTAGTCTTGTCTTGATTGCAGAAAAGCTTTGTGGAAGGAGCAGCAACAGCAAAGAGATAAAGGCTCAACGGAGGATCTACTTCAACCGTCAATAAAAAGGCTAGTTTATTCTTCCCATGTTTGCATGAGAAAAGGGGTTGATATTTTGGGTAAAAATTGAAAAGTTAAGTCTTGAGGGTCATGATCTGCATACAAGTTTAGAACCCTAGCTTGTTAGTCCGTAGGGTAGAATACCCCACAACAATGTTGACCAGTCCTTAGTGATCTCCTCAAGGTCCTCTTCTGTGAGCTTGTAGTACGACTAAAGTTCCTCCTTATGCGTATCTGCTCGCGTTGTAATGTAGGTGAATTGTCGATATGCATGGAACTTCATCAGGGGTTGGAACCTCTTTAGGGTGTTCAGAGTCATGTGAGGTTTAGCTTTGATGGCTCGCTTCAGCTGGAGGTAAAATGTATGAAAAACTACATTCGACTACCACTAATTCCCCGTATCGTTTGAGTACCAGAGTGTGGTGAACTTTGCAGCAAGTGGCTCGAATGGATCGATGTCCAGGAAGCTCGCACCTTCTAGAATTTATGAATCAACAAACATGATGAGGATCAAGAGCCAGCTAAAATGGAGTTCATATCCCTGATCTTGTGCTTCGTGGTAGTCCAGTTCAAGCTGAATAACTAGGTACTTTGCCCAGTTCATCTGTAGACCTTCCACGCACTTCCCTGCAAGGTCAAGGACAAATCCTATGACCTGCGTGGGTTGGTTCTTCCTTAATATATTTCCTGCAATTAATTGACATGCTAGGCACACTGCACCATTCTAGATGGAAGCTACCGTGTAGCCTCGCATCCCCTTCTCAACATCATCGTATGTATCCTCGATCTTCTGTGCTAGTGCGTGATCTGTGGCTTTTCCTAGATAGAAGTCTTGTGGATCAGGTCCTTTCATACTCAATTCGATGATCCTATGGATCAGCGTCGGATCGAATATGATACGGAGGTCAAGCCATAAGTAGCCTCCATGGTAACATGAAAGTAGTAGCTTGACATAGGCATTAACTTCTTGGTGCCTTCCGAAGTGTGGGATTTTCATTACATTCAACAAGGTGGACTACGCGAGGTTCATCGTCCATGGTTGGGGGATTATCTTCAAATTATTCCCCTTCATATTGGTCAAGTATTTGTACAGGATGAGCATGCTATGGTTCTTGTGATATTCGAGGTTGAAGTCACTGAACTTCAACGCTACGATCTTGTCTTGTTTTGCACTTACTACATGTATCCCCTTTGGGAGGTATGCAGTAACCATGGTGTACTCAAAATATCTTGGCATACTATCGTGAATCACTGCGTTGGCCAAAGGCAAGATGTAGTCGAGAAATATGGTCGAGATCATCTTCGCATTTGCTAGGTCATCTGTGTGTTTGGTTCTCTTTTTTGTTGATGGTCGGGATGGTCCGGATCCGTGAGCGGTCGATGGAGAGGCTTGTACTCCTCTCATCGATGACGCTTGTACACCTACAAACATTACTCTCTCAGTCATGAGGTCAATGAGTACCTCCTTCATAGACTCTTCGGTTGCGCTAAGTTCTTCAGACATACATGCTCGTGGCTAAATATCTCAGGTTTGAAGGGTAAATTCTCAATGCTACAGGATGGATGGTGATAGTGTAATGATCACTGTGCAAAATCAACTAATATATGGGCTTAGATTCATGGTTAGCAAAAGTGTTCTCAGTGCAAGGCTCGATGGAATAAATAGATAGCTAGGCAACGTATCTCTCCAACGGGTGAGCAGCCTTCATTAACTCAATTATGTCCATTACAGCATGGTCCCAACAGTCTGATGGCGAGCTTCCTACCCATAAATTCCTTTCTACCCATTCGGGGTGTCGTTCTTGTTATCACACAGTTTGTAGCTAGGAATAAAGGCTATAAAGTAGATGTCCAAACTGGCATAATAGGAACCTATCCCACCCAATGTCACCATGATGGGGAAGTTCTTTCTCTTTAGGGAGGTGAGGCCCAGGGGAGATGTCCCCAATGACCTGGGGTTTTGAAGAGGCTAACGGATAAACAGACAATGACAAGTTTCCCCCTTCATAGATCACCACCAAAACAGATAGTCCAGCTTATAGCCAAAAATATAACCAAGTAGAATCCCTACCCGAGAACAAAGCAACAATAAACTGATATATGCAGGCTCTAGTTAGTACTTCATATATATCAAAGACTATCTAATATTCAATATAAGCAATTTGAAAGTAAATGTTGACGAAGTCAATGTTTACAAAATAGCAATAAAATAATGTCACTTCACCAATAAATACTAGAACGATATGGAATTCAATGTAATAAACCAACACTTTACTTAATTAATGCCTCTAACTACCATTCAATTTCTCATAAGATGAAACGTTGTTGCAATGAAGATGAAATATCCAATAAAGACATCAGCAACTTAGGGTTAGTAGGGTTAGTTGGAGCTAGGGTTAGTGTAGTTAGGATTTCAATTCAAAATCTTTGAGATTTTTTAGATCAAGTTCTACTTCAACATTTGAGGTCTTAGATCAGTTCCTTAGGGTTTAATGGAGTCATAAGTGAAGGACGCATAGGTTGAAGGAGGCAAGATTTTAAGGACTAGAGGGAAAAGTTTTGAATTGTTGCTAAAGTATGGCCTCAAAATCGGAACCCTAGGGGAGAGAGACTCACTCTGGTGTTGCTAAAGCAAGGTCGCATGCTCTCTCCTCCTTCCTGGCAATACGGCTAGCTTAGATGAAGCACAAAATCAAGACAAGAAGGCTTAATGAGGGAGATTGTTTCTACCACAAGTCTCTTTCATCAAACCCTAAAGGAAAAATGGCCCTAAGTGTAGATAACCTAGGCCTGGGATGTCTTCCTCCTCTTGGATTCTAAATGGTACGGCTAGCACAAGGGAAAGAGAAACAAGGAGTGTAACTACGGCTAGGCTCTCTTTCTCTCTTTCAATGGCTGAAAGTTTCTCTATCAGGGGACATGAGACAAGGACCTACTTGTGTGTTTGTCACCTAGAGTTTTGATTCAGCAAAATAAATAAACATATGCAATAAATTAGACTACAACCATTCATTCAAGAATTTTTGCAGAAAAATACTTAAAATTTGTCATGAAATAACCATGCAAACCCTAGTTGTAACACCTTCCTTCAAGAGAAACACCATAAAATGCCAAAAATTGTCTTCCTTCAACAAGTGCACCTCATTAGATCAACCAAAACCCTAGGATAGGGTGCAAATTTCAGACCTCGCCAATGAGTGAGTGAGTTGTCATGATAAAATGAGAGTGAAAACCCTCAATATATAGTGTATCAATGACCTAATTTACTCTTTAGGTCATAAAAAGGTCGACAAGGCCATAATGTCAAAATCATATTTTTTTTACATTAAATTGTCAAATTAAAACCCTAATTGAGAAGAAAAGAGAGTAAAATCCCTTTCAATGGAGGTGCTAGCCCTTTCTAGGGAAAATGAGACATCTAGGAGCAAAACGTTAGCCACCCAGGGACCTCCCCAACATGCCACACGTGCCACTTTTGCCCAGTCTACCTCCAAAAGCACCCATGAAGTTGGATTATGTCATGGTGAAGATGGGGACGTCCTAAGCCTTCCAAGGCTAGCGTTCCACTGAAAAGGGGTCATTCCCCCTAGGCCTAGTCCTGCCAGAGTATCTCTGGTGGAACGTCCTCTTCCTCTCAGGTGCAAAACCCCTAATCAAGATATGTCCTATCCCTTCCCCTTGATGGGGTCTTATCATCCATCTGGTGGGCTCTTCAGCCCCATGGAGATCCGAATTGGTCATCTCCCCATGTGTACCAGTCCAAATGGTACCTTTCTGTTGGGCATGGTCCTGCACATCAAAAGTTACGCCCTCCATGGGCTCATCAGTCACAGGGATCATAGCAATGTCAATCACATATCATCATCAATATTATTAAACATATGCATAAAACCCCTAATACATCAATCAATATCTCAAAGACATTACAAAAACTTGCAATACAAGATTGGAGAAAAGGACAAGGCGTCTTATTGGGCCAATGTCCACAAGAAAAGGAAAGTTTCCAGAAAGATCTCATCCAAACCATGTAAGTGAGGTGATGTGGTTAGGGGATGTCAAAACATGTGGATGCAGTGAGGGCCAAGGATGCATAAGTGTTACCTGTGGGTGCCTTTGTAGAAGGCAAGTTGTACCCATCATGGATGAATTTTTTCCAAGCCCATTCTTGCCTGTTTTCTTTTTATTCTTGTTTTATTTTTTAATTTTATTTTTTTGTTCAAGAACTAACCAGGGGACACTGCCTTGGCATGGTGACCAAAGCTGACAGTGTTACCCATAAGTACTTTCATAGAGATGAGAAGGTTGGCTCGTGATGAGACCCCCTTTCCCTTGGACATGCAACCAAAGGTCACTGCCCTGGTGTGGTAACCAAATGGTGGAAATGTCATACTGTTAGGTACCCATGGACCTAATAGGCTAGCTCATGCTGACACCCCCTATCCTCTGACTAGGTCTTGTTTTGTTATTTTCTGGGTCCCTCTTGTTTCTTGCCAAGAGGCTTTTTACTGCCTTCTTGGGGATCCCTGGGTGAAGCATATTGAGGTTTTATTTCTAGGCTTTTGTCTTTTACCATTTTCTTTTACCTTCTGGGCCTTTAGCCCCTTCCTCCCATGAGATAAGGTGCAATATTGAAAATGGATCAACCCAATTCCCAGACAAGGGGAATGGGATAAATGAGCGGGAGATAAGATGAAACAATGGTACCATGATGGGAGCAAATGATGGCTTTTCAGAAATTCCCCCAGTGGCAAACCAATACCTATGGGCATAGGCTTGCTAGGGCACCCTCTCAATTTCCCCAACCATGGTCAAGTGGGATAACGTAAGATCCAAGAAGTTGTTAGAGATAAAAGGAATCAGATGCATATATTTAAAGGTTTCAATGATCAAAAGTGACACATACCATGATACCTGGACCAATTACCTCATGGAGTAAGAACCTCTTCTGATATAGGATCAAGCTGATGGTGATGGATTTTATTGTTGTTGAAAAGACAAGGATGATGAATGAATAAAAGGTGGGCCCTCCAGGGCCATGCTCAAGTCAATCCTGCTCTCGGTACTCCATGTCTAGGACCTGTGAGCCTCGAGACATGATCTCCTAATTATCCCTAAAAAGTGGGGATAACAGGTCCAATGGTTATATTGTTCCCAATGATTATATTGCTTCGTTATAGCGAAGTGCCATGTGGCATTGTTCTGATATCCCAACGAAGTTTCAGTTTTTCAATTTTTCCTTCTATGAAGTTCTCTCTGGGACCTTTTGTAACTTTTCGATCTTGGCTCTCTTCTTACTTATCTTTCTAACCTTTCTCCCAGTGAGCTTTGTCTTGGTATTCCTCTTCCCATTCTGATTCTTATCTTCTTTTGGCATAGTAACTTCACACTGTTGAGATTCCTTCCTAGGATTCAGGGGCAATACTTCTTCTTTATCTGGGGTAAGTGCTTCAATCTTCTGTGAGTCTTCTTGTTTCTTGCAACTTCGACATCCAAGTCTCTTGCGTTAAATAGCTTTTATGTTTCCTCCTGTTCTTAAATCAAGTGTGTGATCCTCCTAGTCATGAAATCTTTCAAATCTTACTTCTTCTACTCTAATATTTCTTCTTCTTTACTTCTAGCCTGATCCCTTTCAATCAAAGGTTTTTTGAGTAATATAGAAAATGGGGTGTTGTTCTCAATAAATTTAATAGCTTCAAATTCTTCCTCTATCAAAGTTCCATGGGAACTCATAGATATCTGGGTAAGTCTTCCACATAGGGTTATCATCTTTCCTCTAAACAATCATATTCCTCCCAATGAAGGAATCATAGCAGGTTTTCCTATAGCTTCCCAAGTTCTTTCTATCATAATATTTACCTATGTTTCTTCATCTAGTATGCAATCAATGTCGAAGTCTCATATTCTTACTTCTATTTTCTCTTTCTCTTTTAAGATCTCTGATAGATTAGTATCTCAGTGGTCATTTAGGTTTTCTTTCATTTGCAGCAATACAGTCTATGATTCTTTCTGAGGTTCTATCATGGTCTTAGTTGCCTGACCTTTCTCACAGTTTTCTTGTCTCATATTCATTTTTTCAAGCTTAGCAATCATTATAAGGAAATATAAAACTTCATGGTCCATAGATTTACAACAAAGGCAAGTAGGTCTTCTCCTAGGACATTCCTTAGCCATATGTCTCGGTCTTCTGCAACTATAACAAAGGGTTAATCCTCGTTTTCTCCTAAAGTATCCCCAGGCTTTCTTGTACTACGCACTAGGATCATAGTAGTTAACCTGCAAAAAATTCTTTCTATGATCCTGCATCCATTTTTTAGTCCAAACATTATTTATATGCATAGGTATAACATATATTTCACTATTCTTATCAGATCTATTCATATCAAATCTCCTTTCATCTATCAGTGCCCTAGTTTTCAAGATAGGACAAATCTTATCAAACATACCTAGATCCATACTTTAGAAACAAAAATTTCCACTAATCTTATCTTCAACAGAGCACAAAGCTTCCAGATCTAAAACTTTTCACTATTCTTACCTTTATCAGAGCACAGAGCTTGCAGATCTTACCTCTTTAACCAAAAATTCACACATTTACCGTTAACATAGCACAAATCTTTCAGACCTTACCTCGTTTCTTCAGATCTGACCCTTCTTCTTGGCACAGAACTTCACAGATCAAGTAGAATATTGTGCACAAGGGAAACAAATCTACGCATGAAGCTTTCACAGTTTCAGTTTGGATCTTTGTACAAAGATTCTTCTTCCTCAATTCCTAATAATCATAGTTTCAATCCCAGCAATGAAACCATTTGTTGGCACAGGGGAAGACCCAGGGTTAAATTCTCAAGAGTGCACCAAGAAAACCCTAACTATCGGCCCTTTCAGAAACACCTGTGAAGCAGATGGAGTCTCACCCAAGGTAGAGGCAGGGGTGGTTATAGGACTCCAGTGTCTGCAACTGTAGCTGGGACAAAGATCTGTGACTGTAACACCTTAACAGGGCACTTAGTAGTTATAGTTCATCAATATCCAGTCTTAGTTTACAACGCAGTTAAACCCTAATTACAGATCATTGCAGTATTTAACCATATCTACTATATTCAAGCACTAAGCACATCCACATGGTTCAGATCTAGCATTCATCCTTATTTTTAAGAACATAGCATTAACATATCTATCTACCATTCATCTATATCAAAGCACTAAGCAAGTTAACATACAAACACATCAATACATCGCACAAAGCAGAGAAAAACATCATGTACGTGGTTCACCCCCACCCTGGGGATACGTCCACTAAATATTTGTCTTCTTTATTAGCTTCTTCAATCAGTTACATGCACGGAGCCACAAAAACCCTACTCTGCAGAGGAAAGGAGATCTGTGCACCTCGCTAGATCCTCCCTCCCCGGGCTAGGTTACAGCACTAAGCCTCTTCTCAATCTCTTACACTCGCTTGCACTTAGCTCTGCAAGCCTCATACAATATGCACAAAAGAAATCTCCACTCAGCACTTAGCACTTTAGATCACATAGATCAAACTACTTCCTACATCGCTCAACCTTCTATTTATACATTACAAAATAGGCCTAAGCATGGGTAAACCCATGGGCTGACATTCCCATACCCATTACATAATCCCAAATCCCAAAAAGGGCCCTAAAAGGGGTCGAGATCCTGTGATCTCTGCTTCGCCTTGCGCTGCGCCTTCATTAGCCTTTCAAAGTCCCAAAAATAGGTCATACATGACCAAGGATCCTCAAAAATTGGTCAAGGGACAACAGGACACTTCATGTAACCTTTTTTACTAGTTTTCTAAATCGGTGTCTGAGTCTGTTGCACTTGAAGTAATTCTTCGCCAACTGAGTATCCCTTCTACAGTTGGGTTTACATAATCCTCATAATGCACAGTTGTTTTGTACAACTGGTCGATTTCCTCTAAGTCCAGGAAAGTAGGTTCTACAAACCTCTCCCCTTCTGATGGATCTGATGGCACTATGACCCTATATTCACCTGACTCAAATGTCATTTTTCTTGTCTTCAAGTTGATTATGGCTTGATTTTCAAATGCCCAATCCAAGCCAAGTAACGTTGGGTATGGTGTTGTGTGGTCCACTATTTCAATGACTTCAAAATCTTCTTTAGTGTGCACTCCATCTAGATCTATTGCTACTCAATTCAGTCTACTGATTGGTAGGAATCTGTGTTGGTTTGCTAGTTTCAATTGGATAGGTGAGTATCCTAGTGTGGGCTCTCCCATGCATTTCCATGTATTATTTGTTAATACATTAACTTCAGATCCTAGATCCAGTATGATGTCTCCCATGTTGAAGTCTTCAATGTTTGCATTCAGTCTGAACTCCCTACTAGTTCTTCTCCTAGTATGTAGGTGATTGACTGTCTTTTGTTCTAGTTTTCCTTCCGTCTGGATACTACATTTTTCTAGTATGTTTTGCAATATTTTCACATATGATGGATCATTCAAAACTTTTACCCATGATTGCAAAAATCCTTTGATTGTACTTACTTGTCCCATGGGTTTCATTTCGTTGGTATGATCCAATAATGGAGGCATCTCATATTCTAGTGCTCCCTTTTTTTGTTGCACAGTTGAAGTCGATGCCATGTCTTATTTCTAAAATTCTTGTCTTTCTTGCTTAAATACCTCCTTCTCTGTGCGTCAAACTACCTCCTTGGTTCGGTGTTCTTCTTCACCCACTAGTTTTGTGTTGGCTATTGTCGGACTGTGTCATTTCCTGTTTTAGC
Source organism: Picea engelmannii (assembly GCA_009831015.1). NCBI lineage: Eukaryota > Viridiplantae > Streptophyta > Pinopsida > Pinales > Pinaceae > Picea > Picea engelmannii. The sequence continues at coordinate 155,775 of ML818696.1, read as the reverse complement.
TCCTCCGCGAGTAACTATGTTGATGTTTCGTCTTTCATCCCTTGCTTCGGATGAGATCCATTGAACATTATGGTTTTTCTAGTTCCTCTTTTCCTATATCTTCACTAATAGTGTCAGACATTCCTTTGTATCATGGTCCAATGCGCGAAAATACATACAAGTTGCTGGTGGAAGAAGACATTCTCTAGCATAATGTCTCGATTATTGGCAATTGTGGCATACCATTGGTCCTCAACCTTGTCCAAAACCTCCTCATGCTTGTCCTCCACCTTTATAGCCTACTTGATCTCCCCTTGGTGCTTTATACTGAGGCTCCTTATTATACTATGCGGTATTGTGCTGAGGTTGTGTTGTGTTGTACTATGGTTGTGCGTTGTTATATGGTTGTTGTGTAGTGTTGTATGGAGCTGGAACTTGATTGAACTATGGTGTGGCTTGCCCAGTCATCATTTATGCCTGCACTCTATATGCATCTGATGTCCTCTCTCTCATTAGTTCCATATTTCTACAATCTTTGTCATTGTGACCCACTGATTTTCAAAAGGTGCAATATGAACTCTTTGGGAGTGTCTAGTATTTTTGCATCGTCGTGCAGTGATATGGATCGTGACCTGGTTTCTTGCAGATTTCACACCATAGTCCTCCTATTGGTAAAGGATTTGCCATTCATTTTTCCATATACTGTGTGAATTTTGGACATTCATTCTTGTGGTTTCCTTATGTCCTGCATGTGGTACACCAAACAACTTCCCATTTATCCTTATTCTTATTCTGGTTTAGCTAAAATGTTAATTTTTTCAAATCCTCCTTCAGTTCTTTGATAGTTGGGTATGTCTATTGATATTGGTTTTCTTCCAGCTGCAAGGCTGCCTACAGAGCCTCTGCCTGCATCTGAAACTTTTGTTGTCACAATGGGTATTTTAAGTGTGGGAGTAGTGAGTTGAAAAATAGGTGTCGATGCTGCATATCGGTCATGAGATATTTTAACTTTCCCTCCAGTCGCTTGAATCTCTGGTCAATCTCCCAAACAGATTCTCCAAGTTTCTGTCGGATTTCTACAATATCATTGATGTATTGATCCTCTGAGCTCATCTTCACGAACTCATTTATCAGTAACTTATTAATATCTTCAATTTTTCTGGTTTTCCCTGCTAGATTATTTGTAGCTAAATTCATATACTAATCCAGTGCACAATCCCTTAATGTAATCGCTAGTTGTGCCAATTTAGTGTGTTCATCTGTGATCTGTTTTTCTTCCCAAATATTCTCACAAATGAACAAATGTTTTTTTGGATCCTCTGATGCTTCTCCTTTAAATGTTGGTAACATGATGGTGGGATCATGTCCCGTCATTCTAAACGTTGAACTACTACCTCTGTGTGATGTAGATACCTGACTAGTGTTGCCTGAACTGGCCCCTCAAGTTGTTGTTCCTTATGTAGATGTACTTCTTGATGTATGACTGCTTCTGAACTTCGGTTGTCTAAATAGTGGTGTTCTCTTTGGTGTATTAGTCACACATGGGTTTATGGGTTCCACACTAACATTAATATGGATAGGATTATTGCCTTATCTTCCTTCTCTTGGACCTCTCGTCTTCCTCGCATATGTTGTGCGAAGGATTTCCTCAATCTGCTCCACAGCCCAGAGATCCTCTACCTCTTCCTCATCACTTTCCAAGACTTCCCTAGCGGCTACGGCTCTCTTCTTGGTATTCACCTTGTATTGGTAGGGTACTTTGCTATGCATCTTCCCATATGTCACCATGATCCTCTTGATATGGTCATCATCCATCATAATCGGGTCCAAGGGTTCCTCCTTCTTTCCCTTCTCCTTTCCTCCTTCCATTTCTCCTCTCTCTATCGGTGCTTCCCCCATTCATGCATGGAAGTTTAGTTGTATGACTCTATTGTCATTACCCCTTTATTATATAGCAGTATTTTAATAGAAGTATACAGCGATTGAATTTACCTCCCTCCAGGTCCTCATAGAAACTCTTGCTCTACTACACTATACGACTTCGTTGTGGCGACTGCAAACTCTGTTATAAAACCTACCACAATATTGTCCATCCAAAAATCTACTGCGCGGGTGAATTTGGTGTTCACCTGCGATAACTGCTCAATCTGTACCGGGGTCCACTCTAACTATCATATTTGGTTCATTGCGTAGTTATCCTTCAACCTTATTATCCACTCTTGCAATAGATGTGGAAAATCACGGAAAAATACTTCCTATAAATTAGTAAACACGTATTTCTCAAGATATTTTTGGGGTGTTATTCTAGGGTTTATGTTATCTTTCTGTTAAAACTCCATCTTTTTGGTTCTTAGCCAATTTTCAATCTTTGTTTTGTGGGATTCCATAGTCTCAACATCCCCTTATAGTAGCTCATTTCTTTCTTCTCTTCTTTACTTTTCTCTTGCTCAACCTTATCTCATCTACTCAATCCTCTCCTGTTCCTACCAACATAAACTAAACCATTTGTTGGTTGCTCTATTTTGTCTGAGTTTGTATTGACCCGGGGTTCATGTCTATTCGGGTTTCCAACAAAGCCTCTAAAACTATCGGCCCTCCTGGTAAACCAGAAGGAAATGCAGTGCACAGAGTGTCCTACGTCGTCTCACCCAAGATAGGTTTAATGGGTGGTTGTAATACTCATGTGTTTACAACCTAGGATTGAGTGAGAGATATGAGAAATGTATATTGAACCTCTATTATAACTTGTAAACGCAATATGTTGTCATTTACAAAACCCAGGAAATATAGGAACTCATGCATTAACATAGAAATAAATATTGAATGATGATAAGTATATGCATGCATTCATCACACAACACAGATGTTACCATGGTTCACCCCCTCCTTGGCTACGTCCACAAATATTTTCCTCTCATCTCTTTTATTATAGTGTTTATGCATCTACAGCGCCACGCGCGGTACAATCCTTCACAGTGGGGTAAGATCTATACGAGGCGGACTAGATCGCACCAGGCTCCTCAACCTGTGATCTAACCCTCAATATCTTCCCTCCTTCGTCCTCTCTAGCTCAACAACTTATACAAAATAGATCACACATCAAAATAATACATATCTCAACAAGTCATGGATAACTAGATAAACTTGATAATACTTTGAATCGAATCGAATAGCCCCTCTATGATACCTAAGTATCTATATTCATACATTTATGGACCTTCAACCATTAAAATAAATTAGCAAAACCCTAACCCTAACATCGTTAGGTATTCCCTGCATGTGCACGTGTTGTTCTTCCTTCCAGTTGTCGCTTTCCTCGTGCATGCTTTCTTTCCCAAAATCGCCTTGCTTTTCCACTTTGGCCTACTTCCAACAACCACATATATCATGTGTTGATGGTTTGCGTTTTGCTATGATGTTTATGTCTTGAATCTACTTAGTACGTTGATTTTTATATTTGATAGATAGATCTATGAATTCTTAGTGATTTATTTATGTTGAAGGTGCTAGATCTAATTTATGATGCTAAGTGCGATGTGTATTTTGTTAATGTTACTACACTGATCTATTCTTAGGGTTTGTTCTGGGATGTGAGTGAAGTTGATAAGCTAATTCATTATTATCTTCTAAGTACTTTGTGAATTGTTATAATCACAAATCTGTGTCCCAGCTTGGTTACAAACACCTAATTCATGTAACCCCCCCTGCCTGTACCTCGGATGAGACTTACCCTGCTTCACAAGTGTTGTCAAAAGGGTTGGTAGTTAGGGTTTTTTTGGTGCGTTGTTGAAGCATTTAACCCTGGGTCTACCCCTGTGACAATGGTGTTATAGCCCTGCAGGATGGTCTGAAAACAAATTTCTCCCACGACGAGCTGGTCTAGGACATGATCTGGTAGGAAATGTGGTGCTCCAGTGGCCCCGAACACCCTGATGTAGGTTGCATGCTCGTCCAAGTACCAATTGCCTAACTTGGCTATCATTTTCTTGGCTGTCATCAATAGCCTTGGGCATTCCTTATTAAAAAGAATAAAATAAATATGGGCAATGAATTCATTGTAGATGAGGGAGTAAAATTTCTTGTACATGTTTTCCCATGGCACGTTGAAGTAGACATGGACCAGGAGCTCTGCAACATGCCATCTCATATTCATGTCAACGAAGATGTTCCTAGCGGATATGACATTGAGTAGGTACGAGGTCATGTAGAAAGTTGGTGCCTCTCCTTCCTTCGGTGTCTGAGTCTGTTCCACAAAGATTCTTAGTTTTTTGGAGATCATTTCTCCCCAATTGAAACTGCTCCCGACGATTGAAACTGTGTATGCCAAAGGCATCCATGCTTCTGAAAACTTGGAGCAATCCTTTTCTAAATATAGCCCATAGATGAGAGCCATAAAATAGATGTATGGATCCCTCAGGTTGATTGTCTTGTACCATCCATTGCTCTGATTGGTGAATTTGTTGTCTTCCCTCCACCATGAGGCCATCAACTAGTTGGTGTCATGTAATTTATAGAACTTCACCATGAAGTTTGTGTTGAGCCGCTCCTTCGGGTCCCTAAGATTGTAGTATTTTTGAACCTCTGTAAGGAGGAAAACTCCGACGCACCCACCATTCTCATCGTTAATAAAACATGTGTTCCCATTTGTGTGGTCGATGAGCCACTTCTGGACCTCTATGTAGGGGAAAACGGGGGTTCTTCTCGCCACCATGTGTAAATACGACCGTTGGATGTTGGGGAACACTTGTTCATCGAGTGCACCTACATCTGGGTTATTGTGTGGGATATACTCTGGGTATTATTCTCTGCTAATCCTGTTGAAGAGATCCCCCCATTGTGGGAGCGCTACTTTGGATATGGTGCTTGCCTCTATATAACCAAAGGCTGGAGGCTGGGTGAAAACTTTCTTTGTTGATGTCTTGATGACGGGCTCTAGCCTACGGGCATACTTTAATTGCCTCACAGTCCCTAGAGAAGAACATTCACATGTCTCTGGTTCTTTAGCTTTGGCACTCTCAGCAAGCATCTGGTGGTTGGATGGCATTGTTCCTGCAACTTGAGAAGATTTTAGAGATTGTGTAAAAAAATAGACAAACACATATAAACTATAACCAGCGAATTGACAGATTTGGATACATACCTCTAAAGTTTGTTAAACCTAGTTTTTGATAATCACGAGGGTCAGTATTGTCTTCAAGTTTCTCATTTTTCTCCTTCAGACGCTCTAGAATTATCTTACGTGAAGAATGAATTTGTTCTCAACAGTTCAATAGATTTAAACAGGAAATATATTACCATGTTGCATCATCCATTCAATTCAGGTTATGAGTGAAATTTTTATAAATTTGTCGTCGAATATTTAGAGGAGTTAGAACTTAAATTCATCGTGGGTTGATGGCGGTGGCGTGGGTGGTGATGTGTGGTCTATCGGTGATTTAAAAAATGTTGTTTTAATTGGTGCACGAGGTAGAAACTAATGTGGGATCAGGTATTAATTAGCTCCTTAAATTTCCAAAATCTGATTGTATCTAACGCTGAAAACGTCTCATTGTGTCATTGTTTCAGTGGGTGAATTGGGGGTCAGGATTGTGCTATGAACATTTTCATTGATATCCTCCTACAAAATCTTCGACGTTGATCAATCTTACCGTACAGTGATAATGCGGCAAAGTTGACTTGGAGGTGTGACTAGGACCTAGGGAACCAAGAAAGACTCGAGAGAGGACTAGACCGTACGACCCTCTTACCTCGTAAAGACACGTTCCATTTGAGACCAGTGAATTAATTCACTCGTATTAATTGGATTCGGGACTTTCCTTAAGCTATTCATTCTAAAACCAAATCCTAGCTTGTTGATGCTGAAAAGTGTTAAGGATCGGCTATCAGCGATAGACCTACCCAAGTGCTCTCGGATCGGCTCCCTCAAAAAATAATCTATGTTGAAAATTCATCAGGGATGAGTGATCGGGGATAACTTTATCATGGTCAAATGTTTGTTGTGATCCCTCTAGATTTTCCCCTATCTCGATAAAGTATGTCGGGCATTGGCTATCATCAATTTCTTTTCATTCTTTGTTAACATTTGTCCTCCTCGTATTTTACATATGTCGAAGGGGATCGACTATCTCTCGATCCTTTATGTGAAAAACTTACTCAAACCAAAACTGTCTTCTGCCGATCCCGATGAATATTGGTGCTCGACGACTGTTATTTTCCTAGTGGTTCCTTTACTTACTTGAATTCTTTTTTATGTCGAACCTGAGCGCGTTAGGTGTAGTTTTTGGTTGTTGACTCTTAATTTAGGTGTTAAGGTATTTTATTCATGGGGTTCAATAAGTTCTAAAAAACCTAAATAAGTAATAAGATTCATGAAAATAAACAAAGACAAAACATTTCCCAACATGAAATCGAGTCAGACAGTGCAAAAAACAAGTGGTACTCAAAAAGTGACAAAAATTTAATAAGTATTTTTTAGGGTGTGTTGAGTGCTCAACAAATGGTGACTTACTGGGCAAAAGAAGAATCTTTGTTCCTACCTTGGGCTCAGCTGATGCAAAATCTGGCTAAGAACTTAATTGGTTTTTATCATAGCCTCTCCTATCCTTGCATTTGAAATTCCCTGGTTGGTGAAATTTGGCCCTGCCTATGGGGTTTCAACCTTTATTCCACCTTTGTTTCATGTAACCATGACCCATGCCTTATTTTGACAAGATTTGATTAAATCATTCACTGGAACCATGCCTTTTAGTTATCATCATTCCCTTTCTATGGTGTTTCTTTGCTGCCA
>ML818696.1:127933-143131 GCA_009831015.1 Picea engelmannii | reverse complement strand
CGAGAATCAAGCGTTCTCGCACCCAAATGTATTAGCAGCCTGCGAACCTTCTTCAAAAATGAGTTTTCTGGGAAGAGATGAAAGTAACTTTTCTCAGGAGAAAGTTCTTATGAAGAGCCTAAGTACACCATCATCAATACATCATAATGATGATCAAAATCATGGGTAATAGAATGCCCCCCAAAGTATGAGGTTGGAACCAGTGACAGTTGAAAGACTTTGTAAGTTGCATGTGTGTGTCGGAAACCAGAAGTACACCTAATCGAAAACCTGTGAACAACCAAGAATTTGCAAAATATCATATATATTAATTATGAGGTAGGAATTCCCATGCTCAGATCACAAACTGATGACATTGTAGACATCGGTCATGACCACCAATCATACACTATGGATCCATGCCATCAAAATATAGCAGAGCCACCAGGAACACACTGTGGATCTATGCGAGAAATTTCAAATTAAGACGACATAGCCGCGAGACATACACAGTGGATCTATGTGTCACAAATTATACATACTCCATCGCAACCTAGACAAAAGAGATGATATCCAGGGTCTTCAATCTCGTCACCCAAAGTACGAATCTAACCATGTGATTACATGTATCGAAGTCGAACATGGCAGAAACCACTTGATTAGCGGTCATTGATGAAACCATTAACAAGTGCGAGGGAAATCACCATTGATGTCAATGACTCCCAAGGTACCCTAGTACAATCCATCGAGTGTGAATGAATGAGTTGAAGTCGAACATTCGACGGAATCTTTTGATCAGGGGTCAATGATGTAAACCCACTGTCAAAAGCGAGGAAACCTACCATTGAGGCATGCAAGCTCCAAGGTACCAAAGAATTTCTAAGCTTTGATTCTGGATAATGAGCTGAAGTCGATGGAAAAAAACTCGTCACAGAGGGCCTTGATGTATCCCCCATCAATGACACGAAATAAGTAACAGATTTTGAAGGTGAAACAGAGTATGATGTAAATTGAACTGGACACAGGGAAGGTTGACATGGAGAGAATGGATAATTGTAGATGGCCGACTCAATATAGGTTTCAGATGGACTTCTCTTGAACATATGAATGACATGACCAATGATTTGGCAGCATTGACTCAAAGAAGACACGGGGAATGACCTTGTAGCAAATCGAATGAGAGACAAATGGATTTTCCAAACTAGCTTCAAATGTAATGAATAGGGGGTGTCATGTTCAAGAGTGAAACTTACTGCCAATCAAAACGAAGATGAAAACATATCCCTTTTCCAAATTTTCCCCCACCATTTCTGGTGAGTACCTCTTTATTTTTATGCAAGCTTGAGGAGGATAACATATGCTTGTTGATATAAGCTTATCCTTCGGATAAGTCCTTCGGAGTATGTTTAACGAACCCTGAGAATGAGTGGTTCGGTCCCATTACGGGTCTGTCGATGTTTGTTTAACGAGTCCAAAGATAGAAAACTCGAAGGTTTTTCATGATTATAGAGTTTGGAAAAACACTTAAAAGAGAACTCTCTCAGTTCATTTTTCGTAAAATAGTCTAGATGAGACCAAAAAAGAGATAAATTATCACTCACCAGATGCTTACTTCAGATACTTTATCGAGCGTGAAAATAGCAAGGTCGCTCAACTATCTTTTCATGTTTAGAGAGTCTAAAAAGAGCTTAAAGAGGACTCCAGGGGGGTTCCTTTTTCGTATAACCTTGTTGAGCCCGAAAAAGTGATAAAAGTATGCTCGATTGTGTTCTCATGTATTTGTGAGTGCCAAAACGGACAAAGACCAGGCTTGAGGTTTTATACAAAAACCATAAAAAAAAATCGAAAACACAAGATGACAAAGAAAAACATGTCTGCATCCCTGTATTTGACTATCAAAGTTGTTACGCCTACAAAAGTTACACTCAAAAGGACATTAGGGATTAGGGTCTAATAGATAAATAATCATAAAAAACCAAATGACATAGTAAAAGTAAATAAAAAGGAGTAAATACTCTTTTTACCATATCATTTTTACCTTTCCACTATTTGAGCTCAAAAACCCCTCTTTTACCCTCAAAGTTCGACGTCATATTACGGGAGTTACGAGCATCCATTCAGCAAGATGTCAGCGACAGTGAGGTAGGCTCTTTGTCCTTTACACTTTCATGGTTTAATTTTTCATTTCCATTGGTTAAAATTTCATTTTTAAGTTGATTTTAGGAGCCCTACTTGTGCACTACCATTCTCGCAGGTGGGCTACATGGGACCTGTGAGAATGGGGCATTCTCGCAGGTGAGCCCATAGCAGCCTGCGAGGTTCTCGCACTGTGCACACAGGGCACCTGCGAGAACTGAAAAGCTCAAAAAAAAAAAAAAATTTACCCAATGAACAAGAACCAAACCATGAAAAAAGTTGCTAATCTTCTTTTTGTGTTCCTTATGCATATAATTGGCCATCAAAATGGTTCTTGAATGGCGTGAAAGGGAGCATGAAGAAGACAATGAAATTGTCAGAAATAATCCACCTACTATTGCTTCTTTGAGAAATTGTGGCCTCCTGAAGTACTTTCGTATCATGCGCATGAGGGCCCAAGTCAGGTTGTTAGAATACCTGGTGCATATGTGGGACCCTGATCAGCAGGTATTTCATGTGGGGGTCCACACACTGTCCTTAGATATTGAGGACATTTACTTTTTGAATGGCTTGTCACGGCGCGGGAACTATGTGAGCCTGACTGGTGGCAGAGGTGGTGGGCTTCCCATGAGTGAGTACTATCATTTACACTGCGTTCCCGAGGCAGAGAGAAAGAAAGGAAAACTAGCTATTTGGGGGGTACGATATTTTACCCTTCGTACTATCCTATTCACCATAGCTCGAATGGTTGGGAGTTCTACTCCTCACATGGTGTTACAGAGTTACTTCCATTATGCCATCGAGTGTATTGAACCTCAGGTGTTCAACTGGGAATATGTTGTGCTTCATAGTATAAAAAAGCAGTTAACCAAATGCAGATGAGGAGACATGAAGCAATTTGGGTACGGATATTTTTTAGTGTCCTTTTTCCTTGAGAGGGTTCCCTTATTGAGACTGTAGGTTGAGTGGAATTTACCGGCTCCCAAGGATCCAAGGATGTTGAGATGGTGTCGGCTCATGGCCCGGCACGTAGCAGGACCGATCATCAAATATGATGATACCTTTTTTGACTGGCTTCAACCACAGATGTTGATGGTTGACGATTATGATTATGATAGGTTGGATTTCCGAGGAGATCCGGACTTATTACTACCATAGGATGCTCAGTGGGGGGAAATTGGTAAGAAGTACACACATTTTTCTCTTTTCAAATGTTTTGTGAATTTTTATCATATTCAAATGTTTTTGTTTTATATGTTCATCCAAAGACTAAATACAAAATCGTTGTTGATGTTACAGATGTTGGACCTTACAGACCTCCTGGTACTTCTCCCATTTAGCGGAGAGGAGAGGTAGCGGCATTGCCACAATATGTTGAGGATTATTAGGTGGTGGAACAAAATCTAGAGGGCCTGATCGCAGATATTCTAGACATGCCTCTGGAAGAGGTTCCACGACGCGATCAACATCATATTGTAGGAGTGTCAGGATCCATGAGTCGACTGCTCCGTAGAGTTTCTCAGACGGTCATTTGTTACCATGAACGTCATCCATGACGTCACTTTGTAGAAGCTATGAGCTTCAGATTTTGACATTTTGGTCTTCGGACAAACTTTTTGTAAAAAACTCTTTTGATCATTATATATACAGACGACTTCTACCGGTTTACCTTATATTGTGTGCATATTGATGTGATTGATTTATAAATGATTCAAATTTCTGTCCAATACATAATTAGCCAATGCATCTGTTAATGTATTTAGACATCTAGGAATATGTTGATATTCAATATAATCAAAGTAACATTCCAAGAGGCGAATTTGCAAATACACCCATAACAAAGTAGGACTTCGAATAGTGTAGACATTACTTAACTGTAGTACTACAATTTGTGAATCGAGTCGCACAACCAAATGACGAATTCCGAGCGAGATAGAATTAACCAATAATTCAATAACAGTGTTATACTCTGCAATGTTGTTGGTTGAACGACCGAGGCACACACCTCGTAAGGAGACAAGTTCATTTGTAGGGGCATAAATTGCCCATGCGGCGGAAGCAAGGTTCTAAGTACTACGGCTAGCACCATCAGCGAAGCCAATATAGGGTAGTGAAGACTCCAACATCTGAAAATCAAACACAACATCACATAAGGGCAGAGACCAGATAACGACAAAAGCAAGCTATAGTAACACACAAAAAGTATGATACAATAAAAATACAAGTACTCGTGCACAGATGATTTTATGCATAGTACTTCTTCAAGTACAACCCATTCTTGGGTTCACTCAAAGGGATACCATCATAATCTACCAACTCATAAGCTCCTTTTTCCAAAACTTGTCGAATGATATAAGGACCTCGCCACATGGGTTTGAATTTCCCAGCTCCTAACATATCTCAATCTTGTTCATAGAGAAGAACAAGATCACCTTCAGAGAAAACGCGAGGCTTGACATGATTTTCGTATTGGGCCTTGACACGCTTTTTCTGGGATTCTATGACTAGGGTGGCATCGCACCAAGTTTCTTCCAATCACATAAGATACAATAGACGTTCTTCCTCAGCAGAAGTGTTGGGTAGGAGTTCAACAGCTAGTTTTAAAGAGGGTATCTCGCATTCAATAGGGAGAATGGCTTCCACACCATAGACTAAATGAAAAGGTGTAAACCCAGTAGTGGACTTGACAGATGTCTGGTAAGCCCACAATGTCGAAAACAACATTGTGTGCCAACTTGTTTTATGAATCCCTATCATTCGTCAGAGCATAGTTATGAGAACTTTGTTAATCGCTTCAACTTGGCCATTGGCTTGTGGATAATAGGGTGTTGAGTTATCATGGTGAAGACCCAACTTTTCAGTAAGTTCAGAAATCATAAAATTCCTAAAGTGGCTACCGTGATCAGTGACGATAGCTTGGGGAACACCAAAACAAGCTATGGCATGATTAAAAATGAACAATGTTGCGTTCTTTCCAGTGTTGTCAAATATCGGCATCACCTCGGCCCATTTCGTAAAGTAATCAACGGCCACAACTATATAACCATGCCCCCCAGCTGAGTGAGGGTGACATGTCATGAAATCGATGCCCCATTTTGCAAAGGGACCAACTGAAACCACAGGGTGAAGAGGAGTGAGATGTGACTGAATCTTGTTATTATAGGTCTGGCAAGTATGGCATTTCTGAACGGAAATGATGCAGTCGTTAAACAAAGAAGGCCAAAAATACCCTTCCCGTAAGATCTTATGGGAAGTAGCATACCCAGACATATGACCACCATAGGCTCCAGAATGGATGTCATTCAGAGCTTTCTCATCCTCGTCGAATGTTAGACAACGTCGAAAAACAGAGTCAATCCCCCGACGATAAAGAGTATCCCCAAGGATAATGTATTGACGAGATTGATAGTGTATGCGACATCGGTTAGTACTAGACAAAGTTGGCCGGAAAGTCTAGGTTTGGAGATATATAATGATATCCCTGTACCAAAGATCATCAGTGCTAATAAGGAAAAGAGATTCATCAGGTAATGAATCAACTGCTACATTTTCCATTGCCTAATGGGGAAAGTCGCATATCAACTCAGTAAAAACTAAGGAATTCTTGGACTTGGCGCATTCAAATTCCAAGTCAAACTCCTGGAGTATCACAATCCATTTGGAGTATTTTCCCCCTAGCAATTGACGTGTCAGAATGTGTTGCATAGGGTTGCAATGAGAAATCACCGTAGTCTTGCGTGAGAGGATATAGTGTTGGAAGCGTTGGATGGCTTGGATGGCATCCAAGGCCAGTTTCTCAACATGTTGATACTTGATTTCAGTCGGCGTGAGACTTCGACTCAAGTAGTAAATAACATGTTTGTCATGAGAATCATCCTCTTAAATGAGAACCATACCAATAGTGTACTCCGAGGCAGCAAGATAAAGGAAATAATCACGACTGTAATCAGGGGGAAAAACAAGTGGAGTGCGTGTTAGGGACAATTTCAAAGCCTCAAAAGCATTGTTGGCAATGGTATCCCAGATGAACTCTGAATCCTTCTTTAATAGCCGCGTAAATCCACGAGTTATCTCGACATAATTTGGGATAAAATGATGAAGAAAGTTTTCTTTCCCTTGCAAACTTTGCAACTGGCGAAGTGTAGAAAGATGAGGGAGATTAAGAATCACCTCAACCTTTAAAGGATCCACCCAGATCCCTTGACGCAAAATGATGAAACCTAGAAGACGACCGGATTCCACACAGAAAATGCACTTGTGAGGATTCAAATGTATATGGTAGAACCGACAGCAAACGAAAATGGCTTGGAGGTGGGTTGGGTGATCGACTCTGTGCATTGAATGAGCGGGTAAATCGTCCAAATAGGGTTTAACGATATTCTTGATATCATGGAAAGCATAAGACATAGTGCGTTGAAAAGTAGCGCCAGATTTTTTGAGACCGAAAAGAAGTTTCTGATAGGAAAAAGTACCCCAAGGACAAATAAAAGTAGTCTTATGTTGATCCTTGGGAACAATGTTGATTTGATTATATCTGGAGAAACCATCCATGAGAGAGAAGATTTCACTTCCAACGCAGTCATCGACAATCTGATCGACGAAGGGGGTAGGAAAGTTGTCTTTTGGACAAGTTTTGTTAATATCCCTATAATCAACATATACACGAATGGTGCCATGTTTCTTGTCAATCGGGACAAGATTGGAAACCCAGTCTGTGAGAGCCACCAGATAAATAAAGTCGGCTTTCAGAAGTTTCTCGACTTCGAGTTTTATAGTAGCCATTTTACGTGGGTGAACTGGACGAAGGTGTTTCCATACCGGCTTAGCGTCAATATATGTATTTATCTCATGTATCACAATCTCAAGGTCGATACTCGGCATTTATTCGTAACTCCATGCGAAGATGTCACGAAATTCTTTGAAAAGGGACGTATAGGTGACTATTTCGTCAGGGGAACACGAAGCTCCAATATGGACATTTTCGACGATTCCAGGTTTGACGGATATGTCAATGGGAATTGTGGGCGAGATATTGCTTAAGTTCCCTTTAGAAAACACATCATGTTTAGACTCGGGAACGGTCGAGATGACGATGACAGTCGACGGGGTTGAAACCTGTTGGTAGTTATCAAGGGTGCATTGTTCCAGAAAGAGGATGGAACGATGATGTCCATCGTCCCAAGGGGTTTCCTCCATGACGGACATGATCATCTCGTCAGTGGGAAAAATAACACGAAAAGGATCAGGAGACAACTCACCAAGAGAAGGGGTAGAAGGTGTTGTCGATTGAATGGCCTGATAGGCAGATTCAACTGGACTTAACGACATTTCGCCGCCGAAATGAAGATGATCTCCAGGGTCAGGGACTATCCAGGGGTCGCGAGACGTAGGAAGTTTGTGAGGCAAGGTGGAGATCATGTTGATGGAAGCAACATATGGGTGTGGAACATTGGGCGGTGGAATGGGGAAAGTACCCATTAACGAAGAATTTTTGAGAAGGCCTACATCGGCATTCTCATAACCCGGTGGGGTTTTAGCGATAAACGGTACATTGCCAGTACGGGTATCGGAATTGAAGAAGGCTAGTTGATCAACGGTGACAACCTTACCTTGGTGTGGGAAACGTAACACACAGAAAAGGGTCGACACAACTATGTGCATGTTATCGATCCAGTTGCGGCCAAGCAGAAGATTATAATCAAGGGGAGCATCAAAGACTTCCACTTCAACTTGGACCAATTTTCCTTCTAACGTGATGGGCAATGAAGGAAGAACACCATAGGAATTAAAACCGGAGCCGTTGAAGGCTTTAAGAGTGTTCTGGGATTCATTCAAAGAAGGAGAGCCAATGGCTTTCCAGCAAGCAAGAGACATAACACACGTTGAGGCACCCTCATCAATAACGGTTCGGCAAATGTTTTTGTCAGAGACAACCACTTGGATATGGAATGCAAGTTGAGGGGGTAACCTTGGAATGTGATCTTCCAAGTCAAACATTATTAAATTTGTATCCGTCAGATCAATTCCACCGATAGCTTTCAACAGTGCCTTCCGTTGTGTGGGACAAGTTTGAAGGACTTCAAGGGTTGACATCGCAGAAGGTGCTTGGGCCAGATCTTCAACAATGTTGTAGTTCTGGGCCACATGAGCATGAGGATTGAAAGTCGATTTCTGAATGACGCCCTTTGGGGGGGGTCACAGAACTGTGTTGAGGCTCGATCGTTCAAGATGAAGAGGACCGTTAGTAGGTGGAGTCGTGGGAGAGGGTTGTACCAAAGAAGGGGGTAAATCATCAACCTTCTCTTTAGTGGGAGAATAATCTTTGGCTCGAGTAGTGAGAGCAACGTTTTTTAGCTTAGAATCACCAGTACACATCAAAACATAGGAGGTGGTAGAAGATGAAGGTTGGTCATGGATGACCAACTGAGCCTATTGTTGAGATGGGAAGGGTTGGGACAAAACGGCTGGTGCAGGTGGTTTTGGAGCTCCTTGAAGGAACTTAGTGACCTCAGCACATTGTGGAAAATCCTTTGTGTAGTGATCATCACCATAGATAAGGCAATGGTATCATGGTTTGCGCTTATCCTGATCATCAACAGGGGTAGTTTTGATTTTCTCTGCTTGAGAATTATTTTTTCCCTCCTTATTATTACCTCTCCCCTTTTTAGATTTGTTTTTACCAGCTGGGGTAGATTGAACGGCATTTACCTCAGAAGTCTTGCCGGTGGGAGGGGCAAGAGATGGAGCATTTTGAACATTAGAAGAAGCATATTTAGGGTTTGTGCTTGAGGCAGAATGTGGTTGGGCCTGGGTAGATCCAATCACACCATCAGCTGCATGCGAGGCAGTTGGAGTAGTTGAAGTGCTGGAAGTATTAGGACGAGGTAAGTCAAGTAGTAAATCGTAAAGAGTTCCCGTTTGTGAGTAAACGAGGTCAAGATATTGAGCACGACTTATAGATTTCTCTTTCGTGACTATGCCACCCATGGCAATGTCCTTACCAATTTCATTCACAAATGATTTTGTGAACCACTCTACCAGCAATTGATCGGGGAGCTCAAGTTTAATGAGATGTCGTCTCCTTCGCCACTCATGGATGTGATCAGATATATGAGTGTCTTTGTTCTGTTTGAAGGAAGTCAAAATATCGATTCTTGTGTCATAACGGATTGGTAACTGGTAATGTGTAAGGAAATCCATAGCTAGGGTGTTGAAGTCAGAGAAGAAACCTCGTGGCAATTCGATATACCACTTCGCAGCAGAACCGGTAAGGGTTCATTGAAAAAGACGTAAACGAATAGATTCATCCATCAACGAGTTGGACGAACACCATAGATGAAAAGTCATAACATGATTGTTGGGGTCCTCTCCCGCTTTTTCGTTGAATTTAGGAATGTCCAATGGAAGCTTGGCTGGTATAACAGGCCATTGGGGAGAGTGACGAATAGGATCATTTAAAATCCTTGACAAATACGGAAAATCCAAAGTGGCGAGAAAGGGTAATTGTCGATTCACCTGCGGGTACTGGTGGCTTTGGGACGGAAGCTCTATCGAAAAACCAGTAGGACCATAAGCAGTCTACATATAATGTGAATACTCAGGCATATTCAGTGGTGGTTGGAGAGGATAGTAGCTCATAGGAGTATACCCTGAAACAAGTGCTTGAATTTGAGCATCCCCCCCCAAATGGGATTGAACGAACCTAGATATGGTTGGCCCATACTAGGGGGTGTTATGGGCGCAACTAGGAACTGTTGCCCCCCAGATGTTTGAGGAGGATTTTGTATCAACTGATTCCAATACTAGGACAATGACGGAGGTATGTTTTTCCCATAAGGTGGGGTTTCCCCTCCCATTGAAGGTGGTGTGCCAATTGAGGGCAATGTTCCAATTGGCATTTGCCAACTGAGAGGGGGTTGAGTTATACTACCTTGATGAAATTGTCCACCAATCGAAATCTGGTAATTTGGAGTGAATGAAGGAATAGTGTCAGTAGGATTAGGATTGTCAGTAGAAGATGAAGAAGGTCCTCCAAAAGGAAATTGAGGGAGTGTTGGAGCAAAATCGGGAAGAAAGTGCCCAGAAGAAGAAGGACTTCACTCTGCCGAGGAGAGCCTCCAGGTGTGCTTGTGGGAAAAGGTTGAGAACCTTCCAGATGATCTGGGGATAAACCTTGCATTCTACGTGAACGATGTAGAGGAGCTATTGTAAATGACCAACAGACTTTGTGAAGAAAATCCTATGGTCAACTTCAAGAAACAAACAACAAACGCTAGTAAACAAAATCTAGGAAGCAACACCAAGCAAACAAGACCTTCTAATTTCGAAGCCACTAGTTGGTGATGAAATCCAACGTCGCAACAATGAGACGAGAAGGGGATGGGCTAGGTGGAAAAGTTACGCTGACGACCTGCTTAACAGACTTACATCCTGGTGCAAGCTCCCACACATAATTGTGGGTATACCCTCCAAGGAGCCCAAGTGAGTTTGGTCAACGTCAATTCGAGGTACCGTGAAGACTTTCCCCTTCATAGTCACCTCGGGTAAGAACCTAGAAACATAGGACACTAAGGTCACCATCAACAACAATAAAGTCTGGGGGAACAATCAATAGTCCGATCCACATGCAAGGGCAGGGTATCTAGCCCAAAATCAACTCAAAAGGCTTCCACTCATCATTGT
Source organism: Picea engelmannii (assembly GCA_009831015.1). Taxonomy (NCBI): domain Eukaryota; kingdom Viridiplantae; phylum Streptophyta; class Pinopsida; order Pinales; family Pinaceae; genus Picea; species Picea engelmannii. The sequence continues at coordinate 132,334 of ML818696.1, read as the reverse complement.
GGGTATACCTCTGAGTGATCCCCGTAATACGTGAAATCTCTACACCGATATCAACAAAGCAGGGTGATTAACTTTTCCAATATCAATGTGACCTCGTGCTTGACCCTTGTGTGAGAAGGGTTTCCCAGGAAAAGATGTTGCAAATGGAATTTAACACTCCCTAACACAAGATGCTATTGTGTGTTTTGTGCTTTTGGAGAGTGTATCTCTCTTCTTACTCCAAAGATCTAACCTAGCTAAATGTTGGTGTAATAGAGCCCTAGAAAAGAGTTACTAGATAAATTTTACAATTTCACAGTGTTATTAAGAGTTTTTGTTTACTCAAAGGAAACGGAGATGAAACTTATGTTGTATGACTCTGACCCAACAATGCATGGATGAGAATGAAATATATCAATTTTTCGTTCAATGAATCCTATGTATGGGAGGGAAAGAGAGAGTTTTACAGATCAACCTTGAACTACAATACAATTTCCTTTAAAATGTAAATGCAACAAATCACGCATCAATAACCAGTTTCTATTGCTTCTTTTTCAACAATTTCAACAAGTGATTTTCAATGTTTTTCGAAAACGAAAATGATTTTTTGAAAGAAAAACTTTTCTTCACTTTTCAAAAAGGACCCACACTATGATAGTGAGAGTACTAAAAATCAAAAACCAATGAACAAGCAATGACAAAAACCCAATCAACTCTTTCAATGAAAACAAAAATAAAAAGCAAACCAATATATTCTTTTCAATCGCATAAGAAAAATGATCTTTCAAACAATAAGCAAATGATAAAGACCAAGAAAATCAACTTTCAACTGATCACTGATTCTTAACTAATCAAACACACTCAGATTCTGAAATCAGAGAGTATGGTTTTGCCAAGAAAAGTCAAGAAACGAAAGTCAAGAAAAAAGTGACAAGAAGAGCCTTGAAATCCTAAGACTGTTCATGCACGCAAACGAAGACAAGAAAGACATCAATCAATGGTCCAAGAAACTCTTATGAGGCACCTAGACTGTTCTAGGCAGTTGAATATGCCAAAACTCAAATCCAAATTTTTGAAAAAATGAGTTCGCAAGCCGACAATACTACACAGTGCGAGAATTAGTGATTCTCTCAGGTGGCCCTTGAGCAGGGTGCGATAACCTTGCACTGAACCTAAAGGCAGAAAGAGAACTCTATGGATTCTCATAGGCTATAGTGAAGTGTAGTGCGAGAATGTCTGAACATAGTCAATTTTTTGGAAAACGAAAGAAAATTTTAAAAGGCCTCTGGACTCAGAGGGTCTATCAGGATATCCTGAAGACTCAGAGATTGATAGGAAATGAGAAAAGTAAAACCAGAGAAAATGGCCATGAAAAAACACCAAAATTCACAAAGAAAATGGGATGTTCACCAGTGGAGTCACCAATTTTGTTATTGGACTAATCGGTAGGTGCGGACACTAACAGATCTCCCTAGATCCACCTGGATCTAGAACAAAACAGGATAGGACATGACTCTTTCCCTAAGTTTTGACCATTGAATAAGCTAGTAGGAAGGAACAAGTAACATACCTTTATATCACTTCCTAGGGTCTTTGTTGCTCCAGCTTCACTCCGGTGCTCTCGTGAGGTCAATACCAAGACAACACAAACCAACCAAAGTGAAGATAACACAATATATTCAACAGTCAACTTATGTGTATCATCAAGGAATTACTCAATAAAGTGAGAATAGCTTTATGGGAAAGGGACATGCCACTGTATCATATTGATTGAAAGTAAAGATTACAACCTGATCGCCTTGATGTCACAAGCTTCCTTTTGATGGATCTTGGCTCCAACACACACACACACTTGCTCAATCCTTGCATGAAGAAGATCAAATCCTCTTGGTAGACTTGCTAGAGTCTCCAAGCTGTTGTTAAGCTAATTCCTTCACACAATTCTTTCACCAATTCTCCAATGAATCTTGCTTAACCTTTTCCATGAGAATTCTCTCAATATATAGGAGAGAATAAGATAGTTACTTGGATAAGAATGATCCCACAATATCTGGGAATCCAGTACAAGGATAACCATTCGAATGCCAACCCATCCTTCTAGAATATTCCCTTCTAGAAACATCGAGATTTCATCTTTTTCCATGCTTTAGGAAGAGTTCACACCCTATCTATTCAACACAGTGTGAGAAGTTTGCACCCTGGCTTAAAGCAACCTGTGAGAATCAGGCATTCTCACACCCAAATGTATTAGGAGCCTGCGAACCTTCTTCAAAAATGATTTTTCTAGGAAGAGATGAAAGTAACTTTTCTCAGGAGAAAGTTCTTATGAAGAGCCTGAGTACACCATCATCAATACATCATCATTATGACCAAAATCATGGGTAACAAAGGTGGGAGATCATTAGCGTATACTTCATTTTGTAACTCCTTAGTGTGTTTAGCTTTGGGTTGAAATTTGTTTAGGATAGTGGTGAACCATTGATTGAAGTCTTTAACCCTCTCCTTTGAGCTCATGTTGGCAGCAAACAACTCAGCCATCAAATCTCTTGTAGTGGTTTATTCTACAAATTTATCTAGAAAATCCTTTTGAAACTTCGTCCAACTAGTTATGGACCCTATAGGCAAGTTAAAATACCACGTGGAGGCCAAATTCTCAAAATTATAGGGTAAAATCCTACATACTACATCTTCATGTTGGACATTCATTAGTCTAATAGCTAGTATGGATTTTTTGATATGGTCTTCAAGCAATCCTGAGGTTTCAGGGTCAAATTTAGGGAGTAACTTTTATGGATGTCGGGGAAGGTTATGTACTCATCCGGGGATGGCCAGAGCATCTCTAGCCAACCAAGGTTGATTATTCTGAGGTAGGTTTCCCCTTTCTTCATTATGATCATTGTTATCTTCCATGTCATCTGACTCTGAAACTGAGTGTTCTAAGTTAAACCCTTCCTCATCAGAAAAATTGTTGGGCTCGGAGAAGTTATCGGATAGTGTTTCGAGGATTAGATTGAGAGTATGTTTAATTTCAGTGAGGGAAAAATATATTAAGTCTTCTACTGTGTGAAAAAAAACCTGGTCAGGGGTGTCGACCACTGGTCTAGTTACTTGTTTTCTATGAGGAAGTAACAAAGCTAAGGGCAGTGCCCCGAATTGTCGGGTGTAATCTCTTGTGATTCTTTTGAACTAGTTCAAATCCTCATGAGGAAGAGCATAAGGTATCTCGGGGAATAAATGTTCTTCCTCTTTCTAGGGTGAGTTACTCATTTCAGGAGTACTCAGTGTGTGTGTGTTGTCTTGAGAATGACTATCCATGCATGTGGGTTGTTTTGAATCTACAAGCTATGTGAAATATTATATCAAAAATATTGTCATCAATTCATTCTTCAGGCCCTCCTTCTAGCACCATTTCTGTTGAGGGGTCTTAAATCCATTTAACTCAAAATTAGGAACCGAAACCTCCATCGAGGCCCAATTAGACTCTACAGCGTTTGATAGTGGAATGGTTCTCCAGATATTGTGATCCAAATAAGTAATCGATGGGCTTTTCGTAGTGATTTGACATGATATCTTCTCGCGAAAAATCCTTCTTCGACTTGAACGTTCTCTTTTTTATATTTTCTCTTATAGGTGGGTCTGATACAAGAAATGTGTTGGTATAAACCAGTTGAGTAACAAAGGGGAAAATATTAAATATTGAAGAAGATTGAGCTCGGGGTAACCCTCGTGCTCAAGCATGCAGACAATGATTCTCACACCTATGACAAGCCTAGTATTAATACATTAACTTGTTGGTATTTAAATTATTGATTGAGATACAATTATAGAAGAAAACATACATGCAATAAATGATGGAAAGAAAAATAGTTTCCTTAGCTCTAATAATTAATCACACATTAACACAACGATTTTATTTCCATCATTAGAGACAAGAACTATAAAACATTGAATCAGCTAAATTATCAATAGATTTAGAAACTCTTAATCGTTACAGCATCCATTCATGAGATAAAGTCAAAAATAATTCCTCCTTAGATCCAATCACACATGCCTTTCATTAAAAACAGAAACTTGTCTCTGGTCCTAAAGAGGACTTCTCAATTAAGGTATCTCTGAAATAGTTCTTTACCATTCTAAAAATGAGGGTCTTTGCAAAAACCATCGACCCTTGTAACAAGTCGATCCTCTTATTTATAACAAATTATTAACTAAAAATAACTATCAAAGAGAAATCTAAGTAAAACAAAACATAGCCTCATGGCGCTTTCATCTCTCAGTCTTCTATGAGTCATCAAATGGTTTTACTTAAGTGTATGACTCTTCTCATACTCTGACCATTTGACGAAGAGCTCATTGCATGTGTTGGCATATGGGTATCTGTGTTAGTCTATCGGGGCCAAAAGGATCTCCTTTATTTCCACT
>ML818696.1:110905-127413 GCA_009831015.1 Picea engelmannii | reverse complement strand
TGAATTTACTGTAGGCATCCTGGAACTCGCTTCTCAGGAACATTGTAGCCTATGTGGAGTCTTGATAGTATTTCTCCAAATGGCGTAGATTCTCCAACTCCTTTAGCGCAGTGGCCAGCTCCTCTTCATCTTTCCTTGCTCTATCTAGGGTGGCATCTATGGTCTCCATCCCTATGTCGATGAGCTCAAATATCATGGCATTCTTCGTGCTAATCAACTTTTCTTCTGTGGTGATGAGGATGGAACTGTCCAGAGTAAGCTTCCTCTTCTTAGTGGTTCTTGTCATTATGGATTTCCTCTTTCAGTTGTAGGTGATGTCTTGCATATCGGCGACCTCATCCACAGGTTCGGGGATTTGTTTCTCTCCCCAAGTAAGAATGTTTCCCAAGTTCCTGACTGTGTATATATGTTCAACATTGGGTTCTTGAACCTCTTTTGTATGTCCTAAAAGTTAGGCCTCTATTTTTTTCTCATCGAGAGGTAAAGTACTGGCCAAAATTGATGAATCAGAGGCAGGCTCGGTACTTACTTGATAATCAGTTGTCGAGATGGTGATTTCTTGTTGTGTAATTTCTTCCCCTTGTTCACCTGATCCTGGATCATCCCTCGAGTTTTCCATTGGGATTCCCAGTGTGTCGAGTGGCTCAGTGTCCAAGTCACTTTCTACCTCGCACTTATTCTATAGACTACTCTAACTTGGAGCATCAGGACCCAGGGTGAATGCTTTCTCAGGTTCTTTTTCCTCTGTGATTTTCACCGGAATGACCAACGACACCTTTGAGCACTCCTCATCATCGTAGATGGTTATTATATCGAACAAGGGATTTGGTTTACTTGCTATCTCAGGCTGAGCTGAAACATCCCCTGGTGATCCGACCTGTGGCGTTGAAACTCCAGGTTTATCTGACCCGGTGGTTTCTTCAATTTGTATAGGCTCTGGGTCACTTGGTCCTCCCCGACTTTTGATTGGGTTTTCATCAAGAGCCCTTATCATATCTATGAGGTCTGGGTCATTCTGGAGCTGATCAATTACTCTATGTTCCTCTACCATTAAGCACAGACCCATTTTTTGTGCCTCTGGTGTCAAGAATAATCCCCTTCCCTGCACCTATGTTGTCTTTGTCGCTCTAACTTCTTCCCTAGCTCTGAGGGCCTCTTGAGTCGACTGTTCTATTTTTTCCACCTGTTCATCCATGCTCATGGCCTTGAACTTGGTCATATTTGGGTTGGCCATCCTCTGCACCACCTCGTCCCAGTCTTTGGTGTTCTCTGTGAAGAATTTGTCCTCAAACTTATCATGAGCATATGGCCAGCAGGATGACAATCGCAACACATGTTGGAGGATCATGCCTTTAGGGTCATGCTTGTGGAATCAGCCTGTAGGGAACCTAAATTCAAGTTGGCTCAACCCTTCTTGTTTGGCTTGAGAATTATCCTTTACCAGATAGAACCCTACATGGAAATCGTAGGGTATAAAGACTCATTTCTTGTCTTTGACCAATGTGGTGTTATATCCCTATAGGATGGTATGATAAAAAAATTCTCCCACGACGAGCTAGTCTAGGACATGAGCTGGTAGGAGATGTGGTGCTCTGGTGACCCTGAACACCTTGATGTAGGTTGTGTGCTCGTCCAAGTACCAATGGCCTACCTTGTCTATTGTTTTCTTGGTTGTCGTTGATAGCCTTGGGCATTCCTTCTTAGAAAAAATAAAATAAATACGGGCGATGAATTCATCACAGATGAGGGAGTAAGATTTATTTCACCAATTTTCAAATAGTACACTGAAGTAGACATGGACTGGGAACTCTGCAACATGCCAGCTCATATTCATGCCAGCAAAGAAGTTCCTAGTGCACATTCCATCGAGAAGGTACGAGGCCATGTATAAAGTTGGTGCCTCTCCTTCCTTCGGCGTCTGAGCCTAATGCACATAGATGCTTAGTTGTTTGGAGATTATTGCTCCCCAGTTGAAAATTCTCCTGGTGATTGAAACTATGTATGCCAAAGGCATCCATGCTTCTGAAAACTTGGAGCAATCCTTTTCTCCATATAACCGGTAGATGAGAGCCATCAAATAGATGTATGGATCCCTTGGGTTGATTTTCTCGTACCATCCATTGATCTGATTTGTGAATTTATTTTCTTCCCTCCACCATGATTCCATCAACCAACTAGTGTCATGGAATTCATAGAACTTCACCAGAAGTCATTGTTGATCCGCTCCTCTGGGTCCCTGAGCTTGTGGTATTTTTGAACCTCTATTGGGAGGAAAAATCTAACGCACCTGCCATTCTCATTATTAATCAAACATTTATTCTCATTTGTGTGGTTGATGAGCCACTTTAGGACCTCTATTCAGGGGAAAATGGGGGTTTTTCTTGCCACCATGTGTAAGTACGACCGTCGAATGTTGGGGAACACTTGGTCATCGAGCGCCCTTACGTATGGGTTGTTGTGTGGGATATACTTTGGGTATTATTCTCTGATAATCTTGTTGAAGAGATCCCCTGACTGTGGGAGAAGTACCTTAGATCTAGTTCTTTCCTCTGTATCGCCAAAGCCCGGAGGCTGGGTGAAAAAATTCTTTGTTGTTGTCTTGACGACAAGCTCTGGACTAGGGTAATACTCCAATTGCCTCGCAGTCCCTGGAGAAGAACCTTCACCTATCTCTAGTTCTTTTAGCTTAGTTTATATCGGTGAGCATCTGGTGGTATTATTTCTCAGTGGCATTGTTCCTGCAACTTGAGCAGAGTTTAGAGACTGTGTAAAAAATGGACGAACACATATAAATTATAACCAGTGAATTGAAAGACTTGGATACATACCTCTAAAGTTTTTTAAACCTAGTTTTTGATAATCACAAGCATCAATACCATCTTCAAGTTGCTCATTTTTCTCCTTCGGATGCTCTTGAATTCTCTTACACGTAGAATGAATTTTTTCACAATGGTTCAAGAGATTTAAACAAGGAAGATCTTACCGTGTCGCATCAGCCATTCAATTATGGTTATGAGTGAAATTTCAATAAATCTTCCAGTGAATATTTAGAGGAGTTAGAACTTAAATTCATCATGGGTTGACGATGGAGGCATGGGTGGTGATGTGTGGTCTACCGGTGATTTCAAAAATGTTGTTTTAATTGGCACACAAGGTAGAAACTAATGCGGGATCGAGTATTAATTAGCTCCTTAAATGTCCAAAATGTGATCTTATCTAACGTTGAAAACGTCTCGTCGTGTCGCTCTTTCAGTGGGTGGATTGAGGGTTGGGATTATGCTATGAAAATTTTTGTCCCTTGACCAAGTTTTTGGAAACATTGGTCATGTTTGACCATTTTTGGGACTTCAACAGGCTAGTCAAAGATGGAGCACCCAGGCAGAGCCGAGATCGCGGGATCTCACCTATTTTGCGGACTTTTGGGGCGTTTAGGGTTTATGTAAAGGGTATAGGATGTCGACCCATGCGTTTAACCATGTTTTTTAGGCATTTTTGTAATGTATAAATAAGTAGATAGGACTTAGAGAGAAGTCAGTCTAAGTTGGCTTCATGCAAGAATATGTAAAAGGTGCTAGCTAAGTGATGTATTGAGTTGTTCTGGCTCAGCACAAGTAATTGTAAGAGGCTTTGTGCATAGATTGTGTAAGACTTTGTGCTAATAAGGAGTTGGCTCTATGCCTTGACCTGATTTTGGGAAGGGGGATCTGGCAGGTTGCGTGCAGATCTCCTATCCTCTACGAAGTTGTGCTCTATGGCTTGGTGCACAGGAACCAAAGAATGCAGAAAGATTGAAGATTAATAAAGAAGAAAAGAAGAAGTTGGTGGACGTAGCCCCACATTGGGGTGAACCACATATATCATGTGTTCTGATGTTCTTTGTGCACTATTTCTCATGTTGTTTATGTGTTTATCTTCTTATTTCATTGATCTTGATGTATGATAGACATATCTATGGATGCTTAGTGATTTATGATATTTGATTGTTAGATCTCAGTAAATTCTATGTGATAGGTGATCAAAAGTACTTGATCTTGGTTGTTACTGTGTTGATCTGTAATTAGGGTTTAATATGCAATGTGAATGGAACTTATGAACTAATTCATATTGATTGGCTAAGTGCTCTGTTAATTGTTGTAATCACGTATCTGTGTCCTAGCTAGGTTGTAGACACTTGAGCCTTGCAACCCCCCTGCCTCTACCTTGGGTGAGACTTCATCTACTTCACAAGTGTTTTTGAAAGGGTCAGTAGTTAGGGTTTTGTTGGTGCGTTGCTGAAGCGTTGAACCCTGGGTCTGGCCATGTGCCAAAAAATGGTTATGTTGCCATCTAGAGCAAGGTTATGGAAGTGACACAAAGACTCCAGTCGGTGCAGGATGAAGCCTGTACGATTTTTGAATAATTTGAAGGACAAATCTCGTAGCTAGACCAACTGGTTGTGACGGTGGAATAGTGCCTAGAAGGTCCTGTCACCGTGCAAGTCATTCAGGATTTCATCGAGCAGGAGGCTCTAGCGAAGCATAAAGTTGAGGCAACTCGAGCTAAGCTTGAGGCCTTCGAGGGAGCCCTGCCCAGATATGAGTGACTTGGGATGAGTCACAGGTGAGTTTTGGGGGCATGTTGGTGCTTGACCAAGTTTTTAGGAAACATTGGTTGTGTTTGACTATTTTTGGGACTTCGACAGGATGGTCAAAGATGGAGCACCCAGGTGGAGCTGAGATCGTGGGATCTCACCTATTTTGTGGACTTTTGGGGCTTTTAGGGTTTATGTAATAGGTATGGGATGTCATCCCATGGGTTTACCCATGTTTAATCCTTTTTGTAATGTATAAGTAAGTAGATAGGACTTAGATTGAAGTATGTCTAAGTTGGATTCATGCAAGTATATGTAAAAGGTGTTAGCTAAGTGTTGTATTGAGTTGTTTTGGCTCAGTCCAAGTAATTGTAAGAGGCTTTCTACACAGACTGTGTAAGGATTTGTGATAATAAGGAGTTGACTCTATGCCTTGACCTGATTTTGGGAAGGAGGATCTGGCGGGCTGTGCGCAGATCTCATGTCCCATGTGGAGTTGCACTCTGTGGATTTGTGCACAGGAGCCGAAGAATGCAGAAATATTGAATATTAATAAAGAATAGAAGAAGAAGTTTGTGGATGTAGCCCCACACTGGGGTGAACCACGTATATCCTGTGTTATGATGTGCTTTGTGCACTATTTCTCATGTTGTTTATATGTTTATCTACTTAGTGCATTGATATTGATGTATGATAGATAGATCTGTGGATTATTAGTGCTTTATGATATTTGATTGTTAGATCTGAGTAAATGTTATGTGCTAGGTGATAGAAAGTACTTGATCTTGGTTGCTACTGCGTTGATTTTTAATTAGGGTTTAATCTGCTATGTGAATGGAACTTATGAACTAATGCATATTGATTGGCTAAGTGATCTGTTAAGTGTTGTAATCACAGATCTATGTCCCAGTTAGGTTGTAGACGCCTAAGTCCTGCAACCTCCCTGCCTCTACCTTGAGTGAGACTTCATATGCTTCGCAGGTGTTGCCGAAAGGGTCAGTAGTTAGGATTTTGTTGGTGTGTTGTTGAAGCGTTGAACCCTGGATATGCCCATGCCAACAAAAAATTTTGTTGATATCCTCCTATAAAAGATCTGATGTTGATCGATCTTACTATACAGTTTTGACGTGGAAAATATGACTCAAAGGTGTGACTAGGACCTAGGGAACCAAAAATGACTCGGGATAGAACTAGATTATACGACCCTCTTACCTAGTAAAGACATCTGTCATTCAAGACCAGTGACTTAATTCACTCGTATTAATCGGAGTCAGGACTTTCCTTAAGATATTCGTTCTAAAACCAAATCCTAGCTTGTCGATGCCGAAAAGTGTCGAGGATTGGTGATCGGCAATAAACCTACCCAAGTGCTCTCGGATCGGCTCCCTCGAAAAATTCATGATGTCGAAAATGCATCAGGGATTGGTGATCGAGGATAACCTTATCGTGGTCAAAAATTTTGTGGTGATCCTTCTGGACTTTCCTTGATCTCGATAAAGTGTGTCGAGCATCGGTTATCGATGATTTATTTTCATTCTTTGTTAACCTCTATCCTCCTCATATTTTACCGATGTTGAAGGGGGGCGGCTATCTCTCAAGCCTTTGTGAAAAAAAGTTATGCAAACCAAAACTTCCTTATGCCGATGTCGATGAATATTGGTGCTTGGCGACTATTTTTTTCGAGTGGTTCCTTTACTTACTTGAATTCTTTTCGACGCCAAACCTGAGTACGTTAGGTGCAGTGTTTGGATGTCGAATCTTAATTCAGGTGTTAAGGTATTTTAGTCATGGTTTTACATAAGTTCAAACAAACCTGGATAAGTGATGAGAGTCATGAAAATAAACAAATACAAAATGTTTCCCAACATGAAATTGAGTCAAACAGTGCAGAAAACAAGTCGTACCCAAAAAGTGACAAAAAATTGATAAGGATTTTTTAGGGTGTGCTGAGTGCTCAACACCTTCCACCTCAATCGTATTGGACTGGTGTTTTTCTTTTTGATCATCTTAGGATGCATAAATTCTTCCCATGTCTTTGATTATTGTAGCCTCTTGGATATTGTGCATGGACTTCACTCTGTCCTTTCTGTGAGGGAAATCCTTGTACATGTGATCTTCCTTACATCCCCAACGTTGGATGGGTTGTATTCTCCTTTTTCCCAAGGATACTTCTTTCTTGGATTCATTCTTACCATATCAGTCTTACTAATTTTTATTAGGCTCATTCCTATTGAAAGGATGTTTTAATCACTTCTTCCTCTGATCAGAATTCTCCTTTTTCTTATCCTTCCAATATTTTTGCATGGACTCTCTTCCCTGGCCTTGCTCATACAAGTAATTGGCCTTCCTGATGGTCTCAGTTAGGGTCTTGGGATCATTATACTGAATATTTTTTTTACAAAAGGATGGCAGTCCACTCAAAAACCTTTGTATTTTTACCTTTTCATTGTTTATAAACCCAATATACTTTAACAACCCCAAGAACTTCTTCCAATATTCTGCCATGGATATGCTTCCTATCCCGAGTTCAAAGAACTCTTGCATTTTCTTGTCCTATAAATTATCTAAGAGGTACTCCTTCTAAAAATACTTCTTGAATTGATTTCAAGTGATCCTATTCTCATTAACATGCTCAATTTGCTTCAGTTGATCCCACCACATAGCATCTTTCCCATGTAAGTGGTAGGTGGCAATTATGGCTTCTAGATTTGATGAATAGTTGTGCAATTAGAAATATGTCCTGATTCCAAGTAACAATGATTCAACATCATCTTCCCTTTCTCTTTCACCATCAAAGGATGGTGGGTTGAGCTTCCTTAGCTCTCCTTGCAAACTATCCACCTCATGTCTCCTTCTTTGGTGCCTAATAGGAGACACCTTTGTAACGCTTAAGGATTAATCAAATGCATAAAAATTCCTTGTTGATTAAGGAGGTGAGTGATTTCTATTACCTCTACTAACACTTCTGGAATAACCCACTCTTCCACAATCATATCTTCTTTCACGATGTCGTCCTCCTTCCTCTTGTCTTGAGCCATCCTTGGATTTTCCTTGCAACTAATTTAATCTTTGTAGTACTCAAGCATTTATCTGAATTTTCTCTCTAATCAACCTCTCGTTGTCTGCCTTGTATCTCTGCACTTCTATTTTTAGGCTTCTCATAGTTTCTAGCAATGTTTCTTTCTCCCCTCGTCCCTTGCATCTATTGGATTTCGTCTCTACATTTCCAATTCTGGTATTCTAGACTTCATCCTCTTTGTCATGGCTAGAGGATCCTTCGTCTTCTTCCATTTATTCGATACACATTTTGAGATGATATGTTTAAATCCCTTAATTATACAAAATGTGCAAGTGACCATTTTGTCAGATTTAAGCATATAACAGACAAAATTTTCCAAACAAAATGTTGCAGGCCCCTTTAATTCATGACAAATACATATAAATAACACTTCCATGTTATCCTCGAGTTAATACAGAAATCAATTTTGCACAGGTGTTCCCTTCAAACCACTTTCCCAAGTGATCACAGCTCGAAACCACATGCCAAATCCTTCCTTAGCGCCTTTCCTTCTTAAAAAAAAAAATCGACCATTAGCCCTCTTTCCTTTGGCCCTTTTCTTTCAGCCAAAAAGTGCTTATCCGGAGCTCTGGGACTTCAGGGCTCCAAAAGTCTCACCTATACCACGCATCATACTTCTCAAACATCAAACTAGCATAGCTCTTTGGGGCTTCGTGCTTCGGGGTTCTAACCACAACATACCCAAAAACCTTCGACCCACTAGACCTCCAAAATCCCAGATTCTAGTCAACACTACACATCAAGACTAATATGTGTCGAGGGTCACAGAGATGACACATGGCAAAAACTATGAGCGACACTTTTCAAGTCATAATTGGCACAAAGGATCTATGAACAACATAAAATATAATGGAACGTGGCACGTGACACATATAAGGTAGGTTCATGTCACCCCAGATGATGTCATCCCTCCACATCATTCCAACTTTCCAGATTTGAAGGATTTTCCCAGCATCACATTACAATTCTTCCGAACTTCCGAAGCGGCGGACCCCGAAGAGTTCAAGAATCAACGATCTAGGTTTACTCCTGAGATCTATGGTCATGAGGAGCTCCGAGACTCTGGAATTCAGAGAGTTTTTCAACACAACACAACATTTCCCCCCAAACATTGAATCCTCAAACTATCGCAACCCTGCACAGTTGATCTAGAGACATTTTTCCTTGTTAATCGAGTAGTCTGGATGAGCTGTGGACTTTCGAACTTCAAATTTTTTTAGTTGTTAAACACCACCACACCCTTGGACTATCGAATGTCTAATTACAAACCCTTACTATTATTCTAACACGTGTCCCCGAATTTGAACGGTCTATATTTACTCAGGATTTTGGGACTTTGAGATATTTCTTCCTAACAACTTAAGGACTCACTTCTCCCGAAGTCTCGAACCTCTGAACTTTCATGAGATCTATGGCTCACACTCGCTAGTACATATATAAAATGGCTAGATTTTGATCTCCTCCATTGTGGTTTGCCTCCTGATATGTTATTGATCCAATGGCCCAGATCCATACTCTTAGTGATCCACGGTGTAGATTCACTCCGGGACTTCGAAGCTTTGGGGATTTTACCTCCCTTTTCATCAAGACTTGTCATGTGTTGAAGCCACAAAATCTGAAGGACTCTGGTGCTTAATGACTCTGCACCTTCTCTAGATCTAATGGATGTGAGGGATATAAACTCTCTCGAACATATCCAATGGTCCAAAACTAACTTGATCCTATTGTGGAAGTCGCTCCCAAATTTGAAAGGAACGGTCACAATATTTCAACCCCTTACGAAGGATCTTTGATCTTATGTGCAATCTCTTCGGCGCCATTCCTCTTGAGATTCACGCCCTCCATTTCCTAATTCGATCTCAACTACGATATCTTGTCTAAAATATTTGGCCCATTCCAGCCCAGTGTCTCAACCTGGAGATTTGATACCAAACTGTAACACACCCAGCCAACCACACGTCGAGCATGTCAGCTGCAAGTCCCTTCTCTTGAATAATTCGATCCTTACTCTTTTTTTACCCAACAGGGAATGCATGAAAGTTTCTCATGCATTGATCAAGATTTATTCTAAGCATATAAATAGTGAAGCGTATGACATGCACAATAATACACAACAAGCATGCTTATTATAAATATATAAATATATATCAAATTCAACGACAATTACATACACAGCGGAATAATTCATACACAGGAAATTATTACCATAACAAAGAGCACTTATATTTTATAGAATAGAACCATCAACTAGCTGCAGACCAAGGAAATTCCACCCAACCGTATACATTGTTGTTCTGAGTCTCAACAGCAATGTCACCCCCGAGCCAGGGCTATGAATCCACAAGGATGGTTCCATAGTGTTACTCGGCTTCTCAAAGCAGTCAGCACTCAATCTCTCACAGGATTCTCCAACACTCACATCAATCCAAGTACCCATATCTTTGTTGATATTATGGTATTTATGAAAGGTAATAAACCTCCATGTGTAACCCTGACAAGAATAGAATATTCTGGGAAGCAATAAGAAACCCTAAAGCATTGAACATAACCCTTGAAGACGAGTCGGCTAAAGAAAATAATTAATATTGAGTTTTTATCCTCCAAAAAGAGAAGTCATCCCAGACAGCTAAGGAAGAGTAGTATAAATACAGGATTCCAGAGCTCATTTGGACACACAGCTCGCAACTGTAGAAATTTAGTGTGCACTGCAGAAATTTAGTAAGTGCGCAAGTCTCGAGAGTAGCTACAGTTGCAGCTACTACAACTAGTATTTTTTATTTTAGGCTTGGACTTTCTCTTGTTTATGGTTTGGACTTTATGCATGGTACACTATATCTGGAGAGTGGTACATTACCTTGATTGGCTTTGTACCTATGGTTTTCTTCCGGAATTATTCTCTCTGTGAAGGTTAAGGTGCTCGAGGGTGGCTTCAGCCTATGGTTGGGTGAAAATATTGCTATATTTTCTATGGTTAAATGATCACACCTATTATTTTCTAGCAGGTTATGGGCCCACCACTATCTTCAAATAGTCTAACCACTAGAAGATAGATTGGGAGGATTTTCTCAGTTATAGTTGCAGTTGCAGTCAAAGTTTTTACTGCAGCAATGAAACCCTAACCCTCTTATTGAGGCACAATAAGTGAAGATATTGACCTAATTTTTGGATATCCTAGTGTGCCCTAACCCAACAAACCTCCTAGTGCTCTCAGCAAGCTAAGACCTCAAGTTTGATTTTTTGGTCAAAGTCAAAGGTTGGCCAAGTCAAAGTTGTCATGACTTACTCTATGATGTCAGAAAATAATTTAGAAGGGGCTTCTAACTTCAGAGCATGGAATACAATGTTTGACCTCATCCTTTCCAAGAATAAAGTGTTGGATATCGTAAAAGGAAATATCGTGGAACCATAGTTTAAAGAAGGAAAAGAGAAGAAACCTCAGTGTTGGTAAATGTTTAACAGGCAGCATATGCTTTTCATTGATGGCAAGTATAGCAGCAAATATGGCATGAGTATAAGAAGAAGTATCAAAAGTATTTTAGGAAGACGCTACAGAGCAAGCTTGATAAGTTCAGAAGAGATAGTGCAAAGGATTGTTGGCAGGTTTAACAGGCAAAGTGAGTGTGTCATTGATGGCAGGATCAGAGTGTGCATTGATGGCAAGAACAGCGATGACAAAGATCAGCATGATCAACAGTGCAGTGATAATGGAAGAGGAGGACAGATCTTAGGCATCATATCTAAGCATAAGATCCAACCATCATTGGATCAAGGAGAACTTGCACGTTCATTAAAGAGAAAAAAGAGGTGAAATGTGAAATGCCAAAATATGTTGGTCTGACTACATTTCATAGTTTCATAGATTGGGACTTGAAGGCTTGAGACCCTTCATCATAAGAATGCGAAATCACGAAGTGCCGAAATCGTGAAATGTGAAATGGCGAAATGATCCTAGTCGTTGATCAAGGTGTGATATAGGCTGTCAAATTCAGGAGATGAATATGGCAGACCACGTCAGAAAGGATAGTCGTGGATCGTTGGATCAAGAGGACGCATGGAAAAAAATTAGAGCACCACAAAGACTCCATTTCGAAGTTTCGCAAATTGGGAAATCCAAAGGAAAGAGGTTCAAACTCGCGATACGCAAGATCACAAAGATCTTGACTGAAAGATCACCAAGGATTTTGGAACGTTGATCTAAGCTCCATCCAAGAGCTTTTCCTATGAAGACTTGGAGTGACGAGAACCTCCAACTAAGGAACAGCGAGATGTGAGATCGCGAAAATATCTAAACCATTGATTCATCGAGATCGTGGAACGTCAATTGGGCTCGATGAAGATCATGAGTTCAAAGTGCCTTTTAGTGCAGCCTGTGGTCACCACGTGTGGTCACATGGAGGAAGGACCTAGTGAAGATGAGCTCCACCTCAGAATTTCAGGGATCGCGTCTGGGAGTGTCGAGACACTGGATCATACGAATGTTGAAATACCGAAAAGGTGAATTGTCATTGTAACTGGTGGTCACTGCCTGTGGTCACGTAAAGGAGGGAGCTAGAACAGCCAAGCCCCTTTTTAGAGCTCGTGACATGGAGAGTCAAGATGTCTCATCGCAGAATCTTTTAATTGTGAAAGTGAGAAATGGGTAAATAACGACAATACCCTTCAGAGTTAATCCAACGATGAAAGTGAATTTGAGCATAATCAGAGAGCTAATCTTGCTCCTCACAATGTAACTGCTAGAAACCATTGATGGTTTCTACTAGAGGAGATGAAGAGTCTCTAGGAATCTTCCAATGGGATGAAGATAGGTCATAGGGGCCATTGACAGCTGAAAGAGGGTTAGAGCCTGTAGCTGAAACAGAGATGGCGAGCTCGACTATAGCAAAGAAGATGAAGAGTCTCAACTGCCAGGGAGAAAAAGGAATCTTGGCATAACACCTAGTGATGTTGGACACATGGTGGGAACCACCAGAGAAGCTGAAGAGTTGTGATGATCAGGCAGAGACTCAAGAGGTGGAGGATATCGGCGTGGTGTGAGTATGTAGAGGGATTGCACACATTGCATGCACAAGGTGCATAGAAGCTATAAGTACACGGTACATAGAAGAGATGTTTTTTTGTTTTTTTTGTTTTTTTTGTTTTTTTTGTTTTTTTTGTTTTTTTTTAGTTGTTGTTGGAGTTGTTATGGTTCTTGTTGTTGAAGGTGATTCATGTGTGAAGAAGGAGGAGAGTGCAGTAGCTGAATTGAACAGAAGAGGAACTTTTCAGTGAATGGACATGGCGCACAGAACATAAAAATAATAAGAACAGACAACGCAAGTCATGTGTGCAGGAAGGTAGTGAGGCAAATAGAGAAACGAAATGCAGTAGAATAGTGATGAGTCTGGTAAGCCATTGTTGAACATTATATCAATGTAATGAGTTTCAGTAGCAAAGATTTATAAAACAGGGTGGTAGGGTGGTGCTAGGTAGGATTGTTGTCCTCGGAGGTTCAAGTGGGTGCTTGAACATAGGGAGTTGGTGCTTCCTTCTAGTTGGTGCTAGAGAAACCAGGGAGTTGGTGCTTCCTTCTAGTTGGTGCTAGAGAAACCAGGGAGTTGGTGCTTCCTTCTATTGGGTGCTAGAGAAAACAGATAGTTGGTTCTCTCAGCAAGTAGTAGCTTTCAAAACTGAGGTTGTAGCCTCATTATGAGTCGGTGCTTATATGTATTATAATGTAAAGAATGTAACTATTACTTATCATATAAAGAAAAAGAGGTTTTTACCCTGTATGGGTTTCCTCGGGAAATATATGTCTATGTGTTTCTCATATATGTGACTGATGTTGAATGTGCCATTGTTTATTTCCCTGCATTATTGTGATCATCATTGAGTTCCTTGTAAATATTTCAAAAGAAGCATAATTGTTTAAGCACGTGGACAACTAATTCACCCCCCCTCGCAATTGTCCAACAATTGGTATCAGAGCGGGTTCCTTTTATTCAAAGGTAGATATGTAAGCTTAAACATGACAAGTCATGAAGGGACATCAGCCACTAATCCCCCTCTGTTTGATGGAACAAATTTTGCCTTCTGGTAGATTAGAATGAGAACATACTTAATGGCCTTGGGTGCTGATGTTTGGGATGTAGTAGAGACTGGATATACAAATCCTGTTGTGCTAGCCTCCAAGGACGATAAGTTAGAGTTTATTTTTAATGCTAAGGGAATGAATGCTATCTTGAATGGACTTGTTGAAGCTGAGTTTGTAAAGTTGATGCATCTTGAAACTGCCAAAGCAATGTGGGATAAACTTATTAGCAGTTATGAAGGAAATGAGAAAGTAAAAGATGCCAAACTTCAAACATACAGATTGAAAATTGAACAACTAAAGATGAATGAAGATGAAACAATTAGCAAGTATTTTTTAAGAGTTGAGTAACTTGTAAATGCCATGAAGGGTCTTGGTGAGAAGATTGAAGAACCATTTTTAGTTCAGAAGATTTTAAGATCTCTGCTTGAAAAATTTAATTCAAAAGTCTCTGCAATAGAAGAACTAAGTGATCTTAAAA
Organism: Picea engelmannii; assembly: GCA_009831015.1. Classification (NCBI taxonomy): domain Eukaryota; kingdom Viridiplantae; phylum Streptophyta; class Pinopsida; order Pinales; family Pinaceae; genus Picea; species Picea engelmannii. The sequence goes on along the minus strand of ML818696.1, from coordinate 113,216 downwards.
CTCTATCCATTGATCAACTCCTATGAACTCTAATTGCATATGAAATGAGAATTAACAAAGATAAATCCATTACTAGAGAAGCATCTTTTAAAGAAGACAAGAATACTGATTCAGAATTAGATGATATTGAGGCAAAATTTGTGAGAAGGTTAAAGAAAGGATCAGGAAAATATCATGGGAAGTTTCCCTTCAAATGATTTAACTGTGGTAAGATAGGTCATTTTGCATCTAAGTGTCCCCATCATAAAAAGAACCAGAACTCTGATGATGAAAATAAGTAAAAATACAAGAAATATAATAAGAAGAAAAGTTTGGTTGCAAATAATGGCAATTCCTCAGAAGACATCGATGGTGACTCTTCCTGTGAAGATAAGGAAAATGACTTAATGCTTATGGACAAAGAGGATTATGATAATAAAATCATAGGCAGTGATGATCATGATGAAGAAGATGTGGTTGATATGGAAGGAGAACTGATCAGTGCACTAGAAGAAATTGACAGACTCAAAATTAAGAACAGAAATCAAAAACAATTGTTGATATAGTTCGAGAAAGACAGTAAACAGTCTGATGAAGAATTTTCCCTGCTGAAAGTGAAATTAGAAGAGGCAAATAAAATAGAAGGCATACTAAAACAACAGTTGTCGGAGAATAAAGCCAGTTGTGAAGCCTTAGAAGAAGAGATAGTAAAAACCAGAAAAGAAATGGAGAAGTTTAAGGGATTGTATCACCAAAATCTGCCAAGTATTAAAGCCTCAGAAGGATTAACCTCCATTCTAAATCAGCAAATAAATCCAAAGAAGAAAGATAGATTGCGATATGAAGAATGATCAAGTAGTGATCGTCCAAGTAATACAGAACCCATCAAGTTTGTCAAATCCTCAAACATTGACAACAGTCACTCCGCAGAAACAAAGAAAGAAAATCAGCCACCAAGAAGGAATAAAAGAAAAACTACCAGAACCAAATTTGTAGATCAGAAATATTATCGGCATGAAAGAAATTGACCTCCTCAAAGAAGACATATTTTTTCAAGGTACAAAAGTTTTTTCTATGGATATTGTTTTTTTGGTTCTAATTTTGGTCACAAAGCTATAAACTATTCTTTAAGATTTAGATATGAACAATCCATATATTCAACAAATAACTATCTTCCACAACAAAGATTGAGACAGCCAAGCAACAAACAATCACAGACCATAAACCATGTAATGACTGGGAGAAGGACACAGGTGAAACACAACAACAGTTATGAGCATAACAATAGTTATGATATATTATTAAGTGAACCAGAATGTTACAACTGTCATAATTATGGACATAAAGCTGCAAACTGTCGCTTAAGGAATTACAATCCAAACTTCATCCCCACTAAAATGTCAACGTTTGGAAGAAGAAAGCATATGACAAGTGTGGAATAGTATTATCATCCCAAAAACAAAAGAATCCCTGGTATATTGACAGTGGATGTTCCAAACATATGACTGGAGACAAAAGTAAGTTTCTAACTTTAAGTGAAAACAAATCAGGGAATGTAACTTTTGGAAATGATGCACCGGGAAAAATAAGGGATAAAGGAATGGTAAGCCTAAGTAATGGCAAAGGAAAAGATCAAGATGTGTTGTTTGTAGATGGTCTGAAACATAATCTACTAAGTGTTAGTCAATTTTGTGAAAAAGGATGTGAAGTTGTTTTTACTTCTAAAGACTGTAAAATAAAGGCTTTGAGTTTAGGAAAACTGATTGCAAAAGGGATAAGAACAGAAAATAATGTCTATGTGTTAAAAGAAGAAAAAAAAGAACGTCACTTAAGCAAGTATGATGAAAGTTGGTTGTGGCATAGGAGACTTGGACACCTAAATTTTGATTATATAATCAATCTCAAAAACAATAGGGCAGTAAAGGATATTTCAAAGATATCAAAGCCATACGACTCTGTTTGTAAACCCTACCAGATAGGAAAGCTTACTCGCACTCAGTTCAATTCTAAAAACTTCCCCTCAACAGAAAAACCTCTCCAATTAGTACATATGGATTTATGTGGACCATCAAGAAAAGAAGGGACAAGAAAAGAAAACTATTTTATTTTGATTATTGATGATTATTCTAGACTAACATGGGTTTCCTTTTTAAAGGAAAAATATGAAGCATTTGAAAAATTCAAAGTGTTTAAGGCTCTGACTAAAAATCAAAAAGGAAAAATATTAAAGGAAGTAAGGTCTGATAGAGGAGGAGATTTTAGTTCATGGAACTTCAAAGAGTTCTGTGATAAACATGGGATCAAAAGAGAGTACACAATTCCAAGGACTCCA
>ML818696.1:36805-66573 GCA_009831015.1 Picea engelmannii | reverse complement strand
TTGTCCTTTTTCATTCGTTTTGTTCTTGAACACCCATTTGGAACCTATTACATTTTTATCTTCAGGTCTAGGGACAAGTTCCCAAGTATTGTTCTTCTCAATCTGATCAAGCTCTTCATTCATTGCTCTAATCCAATCATCATCCTGGCTAGCTTCCTCAATTTTTTTTAGGTTCAGTCATAGATAAAAAGGCAACATGAGATTGTTCTGAGTCTTTAATCAATTTCCTTCTTGTCTGAACTCCTTTATTTATATCTCCAATTATCTGATTTTCATGATGATTCTTTCTAATAATTCTGAGAGGTGATTTTGCTTCTTTCTGCTGATTTGTGTCAGTCTGAGTATTCGTATCTTCATCTGATTCAGATTCTTCCTTTTCTGATCCTTGGACCTATTCATCTTCATCTTCAACTATATCTTCTATTCTTGGTTCAACACTTCTTACATTTCTGACTGGGATTTCTTCATCAACTTTTATGTCTATACAATCAACTAGTTTGTGTAGTCTCTTATTGTAGCATCTATACCCTTTACTATTTGCAGCATAACCCAAAAAGATACCTTCATCAGCCCGGTCATCATATTTTCCAATATTTTCATAATTGTTCTTGATATAACATTTACTCCCAAAAAATTTAAAGTGCTTGATTGAAGCAGGTCTTCCAAACCATAGTTCATAAGGGGTTTTGTCACTGTGTGGCTTGAGATGAGCTTTGTTAAAAATATGAACAACTGTATGAATTGCTTCCACCCAATAAGTCTGAGGTATGTTCCTTTCATTCATCATTGATCTTGCCATTTGCTGTACTGATCTATTCTACCTCTCAACAACTCCATTTTGCTATGGAGTCCTTGGAATTGTGTACTCTCTTTTGATCCCATGTTTATCACAGAACTCTTTGAAGTTCCATGAACTAAAATCTCCTCCTCTATCAGACCTTACTTCCTTTAATATTTTTCCTTTTTGATTTTTAGTCAGAGCCTTAAACACTTTGAATTTTTCAAATGCTTCATATTTTTCCTTTAAAAAGGAAACCCATGTTAGTCTAGAATAATCATCAATAATCAAAATAAAATAGTTTTCTTTTCTTGTCCCTTCTTTTCTTGATGGTCCACATAAATCCATATGTACTAATTGGAGAGGTTTTTCTGTTGAGGGGAAGTTTTTAGAATTGAACTGAGTGCGAGTAAGCTTTCCTATCTGGTAGGGTTTACAAACAGAGTCGTATGGCTTTGATATCTTTGAAATATCCTTTACTGCCCTATTGTTTTTGAGATTGATTATATAATCAAAATTTAGGTGTCCAAGTCTCCTATGCCACAACCAACTTTCATCATACTTGCTTAAGTGACGTTCTTTTTTTTCTTCTTTTAACACATAGACATTATTTTCTGTTCTTATCCCTTTTGCAATCAGTTTTCCTAAACTCAAAGCCTTTATTTTACAGTCTTTAGAAGTAAAAACAACTTCACATCCTTTTTCACAAAATTGACTAACACTTAGTAGATTATGTTTCAGACCATCTACAAACAACACATCTTGATCTTTTCCTTTGCCATTACTTAGGCTTACCATTCCTTTATCCCTTATTTTTCCCGGTGCATCATTTCCAAAAGTTACATTCCCTGATTTGTTTTCACTTAAAGTTAGAAACTTACTTTTGTCTCCAGTCATATGTTTGGAACATCCACTGTCAATATACCAGGGATTCTTTTGTTTTTGGGATGATAATACTATTCCACACTTGTCATATGCTTTCTTCTTCCAAACGTTGACATTTTAGTGGGGATGAAGTTTGGATTGTAATTCCTTAAGCGACAGTTTGCAGCTTTATGTCCATAATTATGACAGTTGTAACATTCTGGTTCACTTAATAATATATCATAACTATTGTTATGCTCATAACTGTTGTTGTGTTTCACCTGTGTCCTTCTCCCAGTCATTACATGGTTTATGGTCTGTGATTGTTTGTTGCTTGGCTGTCTCAATCTTTGTTGTGGAAGATAGTTATTTGTTGAATATATGGATTGTTCATATCTAAATCTTAAAGAATAGTTTATAGCTTTGTGACCAAAATTAGAACCAAAAAAACAATATCCATAGAAAAAACTTTTGTACCTTGAAAAAATATGTCTTCTTTGAGGAGGTCAATTTCTTTCATGCCGATAATATTTCTGATCTACAAATTTGGTTCTGGTAGTTTTTCTTTTATTCCTTCTTGGTGGCTGATTTTCTTTCTTTGTTTCTGCGGAGTGACTGTTGTCAATGTTTGAGGATTTGACAAACTTGATGGGTTCTGTATTACTTGGACGATCACTACTTGATCATTCTTCATATCGCAATCTATCTTTCTTCTTTGGATTTATTTGCTGATTTAGAATGGAGGTTAATCCTTCTGAGGCTTTAATACTTGGCAGATTTTGGTGATACAATCCCTTAAACTTCTCCATTTCTTTTCTGGTTTTTACTATCTCTTCTTCTAAGGCTTCACAACTGGCTTTATTCTCCGACAACTGTTGTTTTAGTATGCCTTCTATTTTATTTGCCTCTTCTAATTTCACTTTCAGCAGGGAAAATTCTTCATCAGACTGTTTACTGTCTTTCTCGAACTATATCAACAATTGTTTTTGATTTCTGTTCTTAATTTTGAGTCTGTCAATTTCTTCTAGTGCACTGATCAGTTCTCCTTCCATATCAACCACATCTTCTTCATCATGATCATCACTGCCTATGATTTTATTATCATAATCCTCTTTGTCCATAAGCATTAAGTCATTTTCCTTATCTTCACAGGAAGAGTCACCATCGATGTCTTCTGAGGAATTGCCATTATTTGCAACCAAACTTTTCTTCTTATTATATTTCTTGTATTTTTACTTATTTTCATCATCAGAGTTCTGGTTCTTTTTATGATGGGGACACTTAGATGCAAAATGACCTATCTTACCACAGTTAAATCATTTGAAGGGAAACTTCCCATGATATTTTCCTGATCCTTTCTTTAACCTTCTCACAAATTTTGCCTCAATATCATCTAATTCTGAATCAGTATTCTTGTCTTCTTTAAAAGATGCTTCTCTAGTAATGGATTTATCTTTGTTAATTCTCATTTCATATGCAATTAGAGTTCATAGGAGTTGATCAATGGATAGAGTTTTAAGATCACTTAGTTCTTCTATTGCAGAGACTTTTGAATTAAATTTTTCAAGCAGAGATCTTAAAATCTTCTGAACTAAAAATGGTTCTTCAATCTTCTCACCAAGACCCTTCATGGCATTTACAAGTTACTCAACTCTTAAAAAATACTTGCTAATTGTTTCATCTTCATTCATCTTTAGTTGTTCAATTTTCAATCTGTATGTTTGAAGTTTGGCATCTTTTACTTTCTCATTTCCTTCATAACTGCTAATAAGTTTATCCCACATTGCTTTGGCAGTTTCAAGATGCATCAACTTTACAAACTCAGCTTCAACAAGTCCATTCAAGATAGCATTCATTCCCTTAGCATTAAAAATAAACTCTAACTTATCGTCCTTGGAGGCTAGCACAACAGGATTTGTATATCCAGTCTCTACTACATCCCAAACATCAGCACCCAAGGCCATTAAGTATGTTCTCATTCTAATCTACCAGAAGGCAAAATTTGTTCCATCAAACAGAGGGGGATTAGTGGCTGATGTCCCTTCATGACTTGTCATGTTTAAGCTTACATATCTACCTTTGAATAAAAGGAACCCGCTCTGATACCAATTGTTGGACAATTGCGAGGGGGGGTGAATTAGTTGTCCACGTGCTTAAACAATTATGCTTCTTTTGAAATATTTACAAGGAACTCAATGATGATCACAATAATGCAGGGAAATAAACAATGGCACATTCAACATCAGTCACATATATGAGAAACACATAGACATATATTTCCCGAGGAAACCCATACAGGGTAAAAACCTCTTTTTCTTTATATGATAAGTAATAGTTACATTCTTTACATTATAATACATATAAGCACCGACTCATAATGAGGCTACAACCTCAGTTTTGAAAGCTACTACTTGCTGAGAGAACCAACTATCTGTTTTCTCTAGCACCCAATAGAAGGAAGCACCAACTCCCTGGTTTCTCTAGCACCAACTAGAAGGAAGCACCAACTCCCTGGTTTCTCTAGCACCAACTAGAAGGAAGCACCAACTCCCTATGTTCAAGCACCCACTTGAACCTCCGAGGACAACAATCCTACCTAGCACCACCCTACCACCCTGTTTTATAAATCTTTGCTACTGAAACTCATTACATTGATATAATGTTCAACAATGGCTTACCAGACTCATCACTATTCTACTGCATTTCGTTTCTCTATTTGCCTCACTACCTTCCTGCACACATGACTTGCGTTGTCTGTTCTTATTATTTTTATGTTCTGTGCGCCATGTCCATTCACTGAAAAGTTCCTCTTCTGTTCAATTCAGCTACTGCACTCTCCTCCTTCTTCACACATGAATCACCTTCAACAACAAGAACCATAACAACTCCAACAACAACTAAAAAAAAACAAAAAAAACAAAAAAAACAAAAAAAACAAAAAAAACAAAAAAACATCTCTTCTATGTACCGTGTACTTATAGCTTCTATGCACCTTGTGCATGCAATGTGTGCAATCCCTCTACATACTCACACCACGCCGATATCCTCCACCTCTTGAGTCTCTGCCTGATCATCACAACTCTTCAGCTTCTCTGGTGGTTCCCACCATGTGTCCAACATCACTAGGTGTTATGCCAAGATTCCTTTTTCTCCCTGGCAGTTGAGACTCTTCATCTTCTTTGCTATAGTCGAGCTCGCCATCTCTGTTTCAGCTACAGGCTCTAACCCTCTTTCAGCTGTCAATGGCCCCTATGACCTATCTTCATCCCATTGGAAGATTCCTAGAGACTCTTCATCTCCTCTAGTAGAAACCATCAATGGTTTCTAGCAGTTACATTGTGAGGAGCAAGATTAGCTCTCTGATTATGCTCAAATTCACTTGCATCGTTGGATTAACTCTGAAGGGTATTGTCGTTATTTACCCATTTCTCACTTTCACAATTAAGAGATTCTGCGATGAGACATCTTGACTCTCCATGTCATGAGCTCTAAAAAGGGGCTTGGCTGTTCTAGCTCCCTCCTTTACGTGACCACAGGCAGTGACCACCAGTTACAGTGACAATTCACCTTTTCGGTATTTCAACATTCGTATGATCCAGTGTCTCGACACTCCCAGACGCGATCCCTGAAATTCTGAGGTGGAGCTCATCTTCACTAGGTCCTTCCTCCATGTGACCACACGTGGTGACCACAGGCTGCACTAAAAGGCACTTTGAACTCATGATCTTCATCGAGCCCAATTGACGTTCCACGATCTCGATGAATCAATGGTTTAGATATTTTCGCGATCTCACATCTCGCTGTTCCTTAGTTGGAGGTTCTCGTCACTCCAAGTCTTCATAGGAAAAGCTCTTGGATGGAGCTTAGATCAACGTTCCAAAATCCTTGGTGATCTTTCAGTCAAGATCTTTGTGATCTTGCGTATCGCGAGTTTGAACCTCTTTCCTTTGGATTTCCCAATTTGCGAAACTTCGAAATGGAGTCTTTGTGGTGCTCTAATTTTTTTCCATGCGTCCTCTTGATCCAACGATCCACGACTATCCTTTCTGACGTGGTCTGCCATATTCATCTCCTGAATTTGACAGCCTATATCACACCTTGATCAACGACTAGGATCATTTCGCCATTTCACATTTCACGATTTCGGCACTTCGTGATTTCGCATTCTTATGATGAAGGGTCTCAAGCCTTCAAGTCCCAATCTATGAAACTATGAAATGTAGTCAGACCAACATATTTTGGCATTTCACATTTCACCTCTTTTTTCTCTTTAATGAACGTGCAAGTTCTCCTTGATCCAATGATGGTTGGATCTTATGCTTAGATATGATGCCTAAGATCTGTCCTCCTCTTCCATTATCACTGCACTGTTGATCATGCTGATCTTTGTCATCGCTGTTCTTGCCATCAATGCACACTCTGATCCTGCCATCAATGACACACTCACTTTGCCTGTTAAACCTGCCAACAATCCTTTGCACTATCTCTTCTGAACTTATCAAGCTTGCTCTGTAGCGTCTTCCTAAAATACTTTTGATACTTCTTCTTATACTCATGCCATATTTGCTGCTATACTTGCCATCAATGAAAAGCATATGCTGCCTGTTAAACATTTACCAACACTGAGGTTTCTTCTCTTTTCCTTCTTTAAACTATGGTTCCACGATATTTCCTTTTACGATATCCAACACTTTATTCTTGGAAAGGATGAGGTCAAACATTGTATTCCATGCTCTGAAGTTAGAAGCCCCTTCTAAATTATTTTCTGACATCATAGAGTAAGTCATGACAACTTTGACTTGGCCAACCTTTGACTTTGACCAAAAAATCAAACTTGAGGTCTTAGCTTGCTGAGAGCACTAGGAGGTTTGTTGGGTTAGGGCACACTAGGATATCCAAAAATTAGGTCAATATCTTCACTTATTGTGCCTCAATAAGAGGGTTAGGGTTTCATTGCTGCAGTAAAAACTTTGACTGCAACTGCAACTATAACTGAGAAAATCCTCCCAATCTATCTTCTAGTGGTTAGACTATTTGAAGATAGTGGTGGGCCCATAACCTGCTAGAAAATAATAGGTGTGATCATTTAACCATAGAAAATATAGCAATATTTTCACCCAACCATAGGCTGAAGCCACCCTCGAGCACCTTAACCTTCACAGAGAGAATAATTCCGGAAGAAAACCATAGGTACAAAGCCAATCAAGGTAATGTACCACTCTCCAGATATAGTGTACCATGCATAAAGTCCAAACCATAAACAAGAGAAAGTCCAAGCCTAAAATAAAAAATACTAGTTGTAGTAGCTGCAACTGTAGCTACTCTCGAGACTTGCGCACTTACTAAATTTCTGCAGTGCACACTAAATTTCTACAGTTGCGAGCTGTGTGTCCAAATGAGCTCTGGAATCCTGTATTTATACTACTCTTCCTTAGCTGTCTGGGATGACTTCTCTTTTTGGAGGATAAAAACTCAATATTAATTATTTTCTTTAGCCGACTCGTCTTCAAGGGTTATGTTCAATGCTTTAGGGTTTCTTATTGCTTCCCAGAATATTCTATTCTTGTCAGGGTTACACATGGAGGTTTATTACCTTTCATAAATACCATAATATCAACAAAGATATGGGTACTTGGATTGATGTGAGTGTTGGAGAATCCTGTGAGAGATTGAGTGCTGACTGCTTTGAGAAGCCGAGTAACACTATGGAACCATCCTTGTGGATTCATAGCCCTGGCTCGGGGGTGACATTGCTGTTGAGACTCAGAACAACAATGTATACGGTTGGGTGGAATTTCCTTGGTCTGCAGCTAGTTGATGGTTCTATTCTATAAAATATAAGTGCTCTTTGTTATGGTAATAATTTCCTGTGTATGAATTATTCCGCTGTGTATGTAATTGTCGTTGAATTTGATATATATTTATATATTTATAATAAGCATGCTTGTTGTGTATTATTGTGCATGTCATACGCTTCACTATTTATATGCTTAGAATAAATCTTGATCAATGCATGAGAAACTTTCATGCATTCCCTGTTGGGTAAAAAAAGAGTAAGGATCGAATTATTCAAGAGAAGGGACTTGCAGCTGACATGCTCGACGTGTGGTTGGCTGGGTGTGTTACAGTTTGGTATCAAATCTCCAGGTTGAGACACTGGGCTGGAATGGGCCAAATATTTTAGACAAGATATCGTAGTTGAGATCGAATTAGGAAATGGAGGGCGTGAATCTCAAGAGGAATGGCGCCGAAGAGATTGCACATAAGATCAAAGATCCTTCGTAAGGGGTTGAAATATTGTGACCGTTCCTTTCAAATTTGGGAGCGACTTCCACAATAGGATCAAGTTAGTTTTGGACCATTGGATATGTTCGAGAGAGTTTATATCCCTCACATCCATTAGATCTAGAGAAGGTGCAGAGTCATTAAGCACCAGAGTCCTTCAGATTTTGTGGCTTCAACACATGACAAGTCTTGATGAAAAGGGAGGTAAAATCCCCAAAGCTTCGAAGTCCCGGAGTGAATCTACACCGTGGATCACTAAGAGTATGGATCTGGGCCATTGGATCAATAACATATCAGGAGGCAAACCACAATGGAGGAGATCAAAATCTAGCCATTTTATATATGTACTAGCGAGTGTGAGCCATAGATCTCATGAAAGTTCAGAGGTTCGAGACTTCGGGAGAAGTGAGTCCTTAAGTTGTTAGGAAGAAATATCTCAAAGTCCCAAAATCCTGAGTAAATATAGACCGTTCAAATTCGGGGACACGTGTTAGAATAATAGTAAGGGTTTGTAATTAGACATTCGATAGTCCAAGGGTGTGGTGGTGTTTAACAACTAAAAAAATTTGAAGTTCGAAAGTCCACAGCTCATCCAGACTACTCGATTAACAAGGAAAAATGTCTCTAGATCAACTGTGCAGGGTTGCGATAGTTTGAGGATTCAATGTTTGGGGGGAAATGTTGTGTTGTGTTGAAAAACTCTCTGAATTCCAGAGTCTCGGAGCTCCTCATGACCATAGATCTCAGGAGTAAACCTAGATCGTTGATTCTTGAACTCTTCGGGGTCCGCCGCTTCGGAAGTTCGGAAGAATTGTAATGTGATGCTGGGAAAATCCTTCAAATCTGGAAAGTTGGAATGATGTGGAGGGATGACATCATCTGGGGTGACATGAACCTACCTTATATGTGTCACGTGCCACGTTCCATTATATTTTATGTTGTTCATAGATCCTTTGTGCCAATTATGACTTGAAAAGTGTCGCTCATAGTTTTTGCCATGTGTCATCTCTGTGACCCTCGACACATATTAGTCTTGATGTGTAGTGTTGACTAGAATCTGGGATTTTGGAGGTCTAGTGGGTCGAAGGTTTTTGGGTATGTTGTGGTTAGAACCCCGAAGCACGAAGCCCCAAAGAGCTATGCTAGTTTGATGTTTGAGAAGTATGATGCGTGGTATAGGTGAGACTTTTGGAGCCCTGAAGTCCCAGAGCTCCGGATAAGCACTTTTTGGCTGAAAGAAAAGGGCCAAAGGAAAGAGGGCTAATGGTCGATTTTTTTTTTTAAGAAGGAAAGGCGCTAAGGAAGGATTTGGCATGTGGTTTCGAGCTGTGATCACTTGGGAAAGTGGTTTGAAGGGAACACCTGTGCAAAATTGATTTCTGTATTAACTCGAGGATAACATGGAAGTGTTATTTATATGTATTTGTCATGAATTAAAGGGGCCTGCAACATTTTGTTTGGAAAATTTTGTCTGTTATATGCTTAAATCTGACAAAATGGTCACTTGCACATTTTGTATAATTAAGGGATTTAAACATATCATCTCAAAATGTGTATCGAATAAATGGAAGAAGACGAAGGATCCTCTAGCCATGACAAAGAGGATGAAGTCTAGAATACCAGAATTGGAAATGTAGAGACGAAATCCAATAGATGCAAGGGACGAGGGGAGAAAGAAACATTGCTAGAAACTATGAGAAGCCTAAAAATAGAAGTGCAGAGATACAAGGCAGACAACGAGAGGTTGATTAGAGAGAAAATTCAGATAAATGCTTGAGTACTACAAAGATTAAATTAGTTGCAAGGAAAATCCAAGGATGGCTCAAGACAAGAGGAAGGAGGACGACATCGTGAAAGAAGATATGATTGTGGAAGAGTGGGTTATTCCAGAAGTGTTAGTAGAGGTAATAGAAATCACTCACCTCCTTAATCAACAAGGAATTTTTATGCATTTGATTAATCCTTAAGCGTTACAAAGGTGTCTCCTATTAGGCACCAAAGAAGGAGACATGAGGTGGATAGTTTGCAAGGAGAGCTAAGGAAGCTCAACCCACCATCCTTTGATGGTGAAAGAGAAAGGGAAGATGATGTTGAATCATTGTTACTTGGAATCAGGACATATTTCTAATTGCACAACTATTCATCAAATCTAGAAGCCATAATTGCCACCTACCACTTACATGGGAAAGATGCTATGTGGTGGGATCAACTGAAGCAAATTGAGCATGTTAATGAGAATAGGATCACTTGAAATCAATTCAAGAAGTATTTTTAGAAGGAGTACCTCTTAGATAATTTATAGGACAAGAAAATGCAAGAGTTCTTTGAACTCGGGATAGGAAGCATATCCATGGCAGAATATTGGAAGAAGTTCTTGGGGTTGTTAAAGTATATTGGGTTTATAAACAATGAAAAGGTAAAAATACAAAGGTTTTTGAGTGGACTGCCATCCTTTTGTAAAAAAAATATTCAGTATAATGATCCCAAGACCCTAACTGAGACCATCAGGAAGGCCAATTACTTGTATGAGCAAGGCCAGGGAAGAGAGTCCATGCAAAAATATTGGAAGGATAAGAAAAAGGAGAATTCTGATCAGAGGAAGAAGTGATTAAAACATCCTTTCAATAGGAATGAGCCTAATAAAAATTAGTAAGACTGATATGGTAAGAATGAATCCAAGAAAGAAGTATCCTTGGGAAAAAGGAGAATACAACCCATCCAACGTTGGGGATGTAAGGAAGATCACATGTACAAGGATTTCCCTCACAGAAAGGACAGAGTGAAGTCCATGCACAATATCCAAGAGGCTACAATAATCAAAGACATGGGAAGAATTTATGCATCCTAAGATGATCAAAAAGAAAAACACCAGTCCAATACGATTGAGGTGGAAGGTGTTGAGCACTCAGCACACCCTAAAAAATCCTTATCAATTTTTTGTCACTTTTTGGGTACGACTTGTTTTCTGCACTGTTTGACTCAATTTCATGTTGGGAAACATTTTGTATTTGTTTATTTTCATGACTCTCATCACTTATCCAGGTTTGTTTGAACTTATGTAAAACCATGACTAAAATACCTTAACACCTGAATTAAGATTCGACATCCAAACACTGCACCTAACGTACTCAGGTTTGGCGTCGAAAAGAATTCAAGTAAGTAAAGGAACCACTCGAAAAAAATAGTCGCCAAGCACCAATATTCATCGACATCGGCATAAGGAAGTTTTGGTTTGCATAACTTTTTTTCACAAAGGCTTGAGAGATAGCCGCCCCCCTTCAACATCGGTAAAATATGAGGAGGATAGAGGTTAACAAAGAATGAAAATAAATCATCGATAACCGATGCTCGACACACTTTATCGAGATCAAGGAAAGTCCAGAAGGATCACCACAAAATTTTTGACCACGATAAGGTTATCCTCGATCACCAATCCCTGATGCATTTTCGACATCATGAATTTTTCGAGGGAGCCGATCCGAGAGCACTTGGGTAGGTTTATTGCCGATCACCAATCCTCGACACTTTTCGGCATCGACAAGCTAGGATTTGGTTTTAGAACGAATATCTTAAGGAAAGTCCTGACTCCGATTAATACGAGTGAATTAAGTCACTGGTCTTGAATGACAGATGTCTTTACTAGGTAAGAGGGTCGTATAATCTAGTTCTATCCCGAGTCATTTTTGGTTCCCTAGGTCCTAGTCACACCTTTGAGTCATATTTTCCACGTCAAAACTGTATAGTAAGATCGATCAACATCAGATCTTTTATAGGAGGATATCAACAAAATTTTTTGTTGGCATGGGCATATCCAGGGTTCAACGCTTCAACAACACACCAACAAAATCCTAACTACTGACCCTTTCGGCAACACCTGCGAAGCATATGAAGTCTCACTCAAGGTAGAGGCAGGGAGGTTGCAGGACTTAGGCGTCTACAACCTAACTGGGACATAGATCTGTGATTACAACACTTAACAGATCACTTAGCCAATCAATATGCATTAGTTCATAAGTTCCATTCACATAGCAGATTAAACCCTAATTAAAAATCAACGCAGTAGCAACCAAGATCAAGTACTTTCTATCACCTAGCACATAACATTTACTCAGATCTAACAATCAAATATCATAAAGCACTAATAATCCACAGATCTATCTATCATACATCAATATCAATGCACTAAGTAGATAAACATATAAACAACATGAGAAATAGTGCACAAAGCACATCATAACACAGGATATACGTGGTTCACCCCAGTGTGGGGCTACATCCACAAACTTCTTCTTCTATTCTTTATTAATATTCAATATTTCTGCATTCTTCGGCTCCTGTGCACAAATCCACAGAGTGCAACTCCACATGGGACATGAGATCTGCGCACAGCCCGCCAGATCCTCCTTCCCAAAATCAGGTCAAGGCATAGAGTCAACTCCTTATTATCACAAATCCTTACACAGTCTGTGTAGAAAGCCTCTTACAATTACTTGGACTGAGCCAAAACAACTCAATACAACACTTAGCTAACACCTTTTACATATACTTGCATGAATCCAACTTAGACATACTTCAATCTAAGTCCTATCTACTTACTTATACATTACAAAAAGGATTAAACATGGGTAAACCCATGGGATGACATCCCATACCTATTACATAAACCCTAAAAGCCCCAAAAGTCCACAAAATAGGTGAGATCCCACGATCTCAGCTCCACCTGGGTGCTCCATCTTTGACCATCCTGTCGAAGTCCCAAAAATAGTCAAACACAACCAATGTTTCCTAAAAACTTGGTCAAGCACCAACATGCCCCCAAAACTCACCTGTGACTCATCCCAAGTCACTCATATCTGGGCAGGGCTCCCTCGAAGGCCTCAAGCTTAGCTCGAGTTGCCTCAACTTTATGCTTCGCTAGAGCCTCCTGCTCGATGAAATCCTGAATGACTTGCACGGTGACAGGACCTTCTAGGCACTATTCCACCGTCACAACCAGTTGGTCTAGCTACGAGATTTGTCCTTCAAATTATTCAAAAATCGTACAGGCTTCATCCTGCACCGACTGGAGTCTTTGTGTCACTTCCATAACCTTGCTCTAGATGGCAACATAACCAT
The DNA here is from genome assembly GCA_009831015.1 of Picea engelmannii. NCBI lineage: Eukaryota > Viridiplantae > Streptophyta > Pinopsida > Pinales > Pinaceae > Picea > Picea engelmannii. The sequence goes on along the minus strand of ML818696.1, from coordinate 53,531 downwards.
TTTTTGGCACATGGCCAGACCCAGGGTTCAACGCTTCAGCAACGCACCAACAAAACCCTAACTACTGACCCTTTCAAAAACACTTGTGAAGTAGATGAAGTCTCACCCAAGGTAGAGGCAGGGGGGTTGCAAGGCTCAAGTGTCTACAACCTAGCTAGGACACAGATACGTGATTACAACAATTAACAGAGCACTTAGCCAATCAATATGAATTAGTTCATAAGTTCCATTCACATTGCATATTAAACCCTAATTACAGATCAACACAGTAACAACCAAGATCAAGTACTTTTGATCACCTATCACATAGAATTTACTGAGATCTAACAATCAAATATCATAAATCACTAAGCATCCATAGATATGTCTATCATACATCAAGATCAATGAAATAAGAAGATAAACACATAAAAAACATGAGAAATAGTGCACAAAGCACATCAGAACACATGATATATGTGGTTCACCCCAATGTGGGGCTACATCCACCAACTTCTTCTTTTCTTCTTTATTAATCTTCAATCTTTCTGCATTCTTTGGTTCTTGTGCACCAAGACATAGAGCACAACTTCGTAGAGGATAGGAGATCTGCACGCAACCTGCCAGATCCCCCTTCCCAAAATCAGGTCAAGGCATAGAGCCAACTCCTTATTAGCACAAAGTCTTACACAATCTATGCACAAAGCCTCTTACAATTACTTGTGCTGAGCCAGAAMAACTCAATACATCACTTAGCTAGCACCTTTTACATATTCTTGCATGAAGCCAACTTAGACTGACTTCTCTCTAAGTCCTATCTACTTATTTATACATTACAAAAATGCCTAAAAAACATGGTTAAACGCATGGGTCGACATCCTATACCCTTTACATAAACCCTAAACGCCCCAAAAGTCCGCAAAATAGGTGAGATCCCGCGATCTCGGCTCTGCCTGGGTGCTCCATCTTTGACTAGCCTGTTGAAGTCCCAAAAATGGTCAAACATGACCAATGTTTCCAAAAACTTGGTCAAGGGACAAAAATTTTCATAGCATAATCCCAACCCTCAATCCACCCACTGAAAGAGCGACACGACGAGACGTTTTCAACGTTAGATAAGATCACATTTTGGACATTTAAGGAGCTAATTAATACTCGATCCCGCATTAGTTTCTACCTTGTGTGCCAATTAAAACAACATTTTTGAAATCACCGGTAGACCACACATCACCACCCATGCCTCCATCGTCAACCCATGATGAATTTAAGTTCTAACTCCTCTAAATATTCACTGGAAGATTTATTGAAATTTCACTCATAACCATAATTGAATGGCTGATGCGACACGGTAAGATCTTCCTTGTTTAAATCTCTTGAACCATTGTGAAAAAATTCATTCTACGTGTAAGAGAATTCAAGAGCATCCGAAGGAGAAAAATGAGCAACTTGAAGATGGTATTGATGCTTGTGATTATCAAAAACTAGGTTTAAAAAACTTTAGAGGTATGTATCCAAGTCTTTCAATTCACTGGTTATAATTTATATGTGTTCGTCCATTTTTTACACAGTCTCTAAACTCTGCTCAAGTTGCAGGAACAATGCCACTGAGAAATAATACCACCAGATGCTCACCGATATAAACTAAGCTAAAAGAACTAGAGATAGGTGAAGGTTCTTCTCCAGGGACTGCGAGGCAATTGGAGTATTACCCTAGTCCAGAGCTTGTCGTCAAGACAACAACAAAGAATTTTTTCACCCAGCCTCCGGGCTTTGGCGATACAGAGGAAAGAACTAGATCTAAGGTACTTCTCCCACAGTCAGGGGATCTCTTCAACAAGATTATCAGAGAATAATACCCAAAGTATATCCCACACAACAACCCATACGTAAGGGCGCTCGATGACCAAGTGTTCCCCAACATTCGACGGTCGTACTTACACATGGTGGCAAGAAAAACCCCCATTTTCCCCTGAATAGAGGTCCTAAAGTGGCTCATCAACCACACAAATGAGAATAAATGTTTGATTAATAATGAGAATGGCAGGTGCGTTAGATTTTTCCTCCCAATAGAGGTTCAAAAATACCACAAGCTCAGGGACCCAGAGGAGCGGATCAACAATGACTTCTGGTGAAGTTCTATGAATTCCATGACACTAGTTGGTTGATGGAATCATGGTGGAGGGAAGAAAATAAATTCACAAATCAGATCAATGGATGGTACGAGAAAATCAACCCAAGGGATCCATACATCTATTTGATGGCTCTCATCTACCGGTTATATGGAGAAAAGGATTGCTCCAAGTTTTCAGAAGCATGGATGCCTTTGGCATACATAGTTTCAATCACCAGGAGAATTTTCAACTGGGGAGCAATAATCTCCAAACAACTAAGCATCTATGTGCATTAGGCTCAGACGCCGAAGGAAGGAGAGGCACCAACTTTATACATGGCCTCGTACCTTCTCGATGGAATGTGCACTAGGAACTTCTTTGCTGGCATGAATATGAGCTGGCATGTTGCAGAGTTCCCAGTCCATGTCTACTTCAGTGTACTATTTGAAAATTGGTGAAATAAATCTTACTCCCTCATCTGTGATGAATTCATCGCCCGTATTTATTTTATTTTTTCTAAGAAGGAATGCCCAAGGCTATCAACGACAACCAAGAAAACAATAGACAAGGTAGGCCATTGGTACTTGGACGAGCACACAACCTACATCAAGGTGTTCAGGGTCACCAGAGCACCACATCTCCTACCAGCTCATGTCCTAGACTAGCTCGTCGTGGGAGAATTTTTTTATCATACCATCCTATAGGGATATAACACCACATTGGTCAAAGACAAGAAATGAGTCTTTATACCCTACGATTTCCATGTAGGGTTCTATCTGGTAAAGGATAATTCTCAAGCCAAACAAGAAGGGTTGAGCCAACTTGAATTTAGGTTCCCTACAGGCTGATTCCACAAGCATGACCCTAAAGGCATGATCCTCCAACATGTGTTGCGATTGTCATCCTGCTGGCCATATGCTCATGATAAGTTTGAGGACAAATTCTTCACAGAGAACACCAAAGACTGGGACGAGGTGGTGCAGAGGATGGCCAACCCAAATATGACCAAGTTCAAGGCCATGAGCATGGATGAACAGGTGGAAAAAATAGAACAGTCGACTCAAGAGGCCCTCAGAGCTAGGGAAGAAGTTAGAGCGACAAAGACAACATAGGTGCAGGGAAGGGGATTATTCTTGACACCAGAGGCACAAAAAATGGGTCTGTGCTTAATGGTAGAGGAACATAGAGTAATTGATCAGCTCCAGAATGACCCAGACCTCATAGATATGATAAGGGCTCTTGATGAAAACCCAATCAAAAGTCGGGGAGGACCAAGTGACCCAGAGCCTATACAAATTGAAGAAACCACCGGGTCAGATAAACCTGGAGTTTCAACGCCACAGGTCGGATCACCAGGGGATGTTTCAGCTCAGCCTGAGATAGCAAGTAAACCAAATCCCTTGTTCGATATAATAACCATCTACGATGATGAGGAGTGCTCAAAGGTGTCGTTGGTCATTCCGGTGAAAATCACAGAGGAAAAAGAACCTGAGAAAGCATTCACCCTGGGTCCTGATGCTCCAAGTTAGAGTAGTCTATAGAATAAGTGCGAGGTAGAAAGTGACTTGGACACTGAGCCACTCGACACACTGGGAATCCCAATGGAAAACTCGAGGGATGATCCAGGATCAGGTGAACAAGGGGAAGAAATTACACAACAAGAAATCACCATCTCGACAACTGATTATCAAGTAAGTACCGAGCCTGCCTCTGATTCATCAATTTTGGCCAGTACTTTACCTCTCGATGAGAAAAAAATAGAGGCCTAACTTTTAGGACATACAAAAGAGGTTCAAGAACCCAATGTTGAACATATATACACAGTCAGGAACTTGGGAAACATTCTTACTTGGGGAGAGAAACAAATCCCCGAACCTGTGGATGAGGTCGCCGATATGCAAGACATCACCTACAACTGAAAGAGGAAATCCATAATGACAAGAACCACTAAGAAGAGGAAGCTTACTCTGGACAGTTCCATCCTCATCACCACAGAAGAAAAGTTGATTAGCACGAAGAATGCCATGATATTTGAGCTCATCGACATAGGGATGGAGACCATAGATGCCACCCTAGATAGAGCAAGGAAAGATGAAGAGGAGCTGGCCACTGCGCTAAAGGAGTTGGAGAATCTACGCCATTTGGAGAAATACTATCAAGACTCCACATAGGCTACAATGTTCCTGAGAAGCGAGTTCCAGGATGCCTACAGTAAATTCACGAGTGAGCGACACCTTTTCACTACTGGGATAGCCGATTTCCAAGAAGACACCCTTATGGCACTGGAAATGTGCAAGGACATGGAAAGATGATATGAGAAATAACACCAAGTGGTGGAAAGAATTGATTACATCAACGCGGTTCAAAAGGGTCGAGAAGCAGAATAGCATGACGAGATGTCGAAGATAACGACATTCAGGTTCCTAAGGGAAAACAATATCGAATGTATAAGGAAGTTGACTGAATAGTGGGTGAATATGGCCCAAGAACCTCATGAGGAGATCCAAGAGAAATGAGTCAATTTCGAAAGGAGAATGACCAAGATCAATCGAGCGATGAGAGACATCGATCTCCCAGAATTTAACACATCTGAGGACCTTGTCGACTTGAATGACATAGTCAAACAACATAAAGAAAAAGACTCATCATGGACTGCGAAGATATCAAAGGTGGAAAACATGGAGCCAGGTCAAGTACAACAGTTCATGGAGCACCTGATCAAACCGCAGACAATGTTGCAACAATTAAGTGCTAAAGTAGTCAAGTATCAGGCACGAGCAGTGGAAATAAAGGAGATCCTTTTGGCCCCGATAGACTAACACAGATACCCATATGCCAACACATGCAATGAGCTCTTCGTCAAATGGTCAGAGTATGAGAAGAGTCATACACTTAAGTAAAACCATTTGATGACTCATAGAAGACTGAGAGATGAAAGCGCCATGAGGCTATGTTTTGTTTTACTTAGATTTCTCTTTGATAGTTATTTTTAGTTAATAATTTGTTATAAATAAGAGGATCGACTTGTTACAAGGGTCGATGGTTTTTGCAAAGACCCTCATTTTTAGAATGGTAAAGAACTATTTCAGAGATACCTTAATTGAGAAGTCCTCTTTAGGACCAGAGACAAGTTTCTGTTTTTAATGAAAGGCATGTGTGATTGGATCTAAGGAGGAATTATTTTTGACTTTATCTCATGAATGGATGCTGTAACGATTAAGAGTTTCTAAATCTATTGATAATTTAGCTGATTCAATGTTTTATAGTTCTTGTCTCTAATGATGGAAATAAAATCGTTGTGTTAATGTGTGATTAATTATTAGAGCTAAGGAAACTATTTTTCTTTCCATCATTTATTGCATGTATGTTTTCTTCTATAATTGTATCTCAATCAATAATTTAAATACCAACAAGTTAATGTATTAATACTAGGCTTGTCATAGGTGTGAGAATCATTGTCTGCATGCTTGAGCACGAGGGTTACCCCGAGCTCAATCTTCTTCAATATTTAATATTTTCCCCTTTGTTACTCAACTGGTTTATACCAACACATTTCTTGTATCAGACCCACCTATAAGAGAAAATATAAAAAAGAGAACGTTCAAGTCGAAGAAGGATTTTTCGCGAGAAGATATCATGTCAAATCACTACGAAAAGCCCATCGATTACTTATTTGGATCACAATATCTGGAGAACCATTCCACTATCAAACGCTGTAGAGTCTAATTGGGCCTCGATGGAGGTTTCGGTTCCTAATTTTGAGTTAAATGGATTTAAGACCCCTCAACAGAAATGGTGCTAGAAGGAGGGCCTGAAGAATGAATTGATGACAATATTTTTGATATAATATTTCACATAGCTTGTAGATTCAAAACAACCCACATGCATGGATAGTCATTCTCAAGACAACACACACACACTGAGTACTCCTGAAATGAGTAACTCACCCTAGAAAGAGGAAGAACATTTATTCCCCGAGATACCTTATGCTCTTCCTCATGAGGATTTGAACTAGTTCAAAAGAATCACAAGAGATTACACCCGACAATTCGGGGCACTGCCCTTAGCTTTGTTACTTCCTCATAGAAAACAAGTAACTAGACCAGTGGTCGACACCCCTGACCAGGTTTTTTTTCACACAGTAGAAGACTTAATATATTTTTCCCTCACTGAAATTAAACATACTCTCAATCTAATCCTCGAAACACTATCCGATAACTTCTCCGAGCCCAACAATTTTTCTGATGAGGAAGGGTTTAACTTAGAACACTCAGTTTCAGAGTCAGATGACATGGAAGATAACAATGATCATAATGAAGAAAGGGGAAACCTACCTCAGAATAATCAACCTTGGTTGGCTAGAGATGCTCTGGCCATCCCCGGATGAGTACATAACCTTCCCCGACATCCATAAAAGTTACTCCCTAAATTTGACCCTGAAACCTCAGGATTGCTTGAAGACCATATCAAAAAATCCATACTAGCTATTAGACTAATGAATGTCCAACATGAAGATGTAGTATGTAGGATTTTACCCTATAATTTTGAGAATTTGGCCTCCACGTGGTATTTTAACTTGCCTATAGGGTCCATAACTAGTTGGACGAAGTTTCAAAAGGATTTTCTAGATAAATTTGTAGAATAAACCACTACAAGAGATTTGATGGCTGAGTTGTTTGCTGCCAACATGAGCTCAAAGGAGAGGGTTAAAGACTTCAATCAATGGTTCACCACTATCCTAAACAAATTTCAACCCAAAGCTAAACACACTAAGGAGTTACAAAATGAAGTATACGCTAATGATCTCCCACCTTTGTTACCCATGATTTTGGTCATAATGATGATGTATTGATGATGGTGTACTCAGGCTCTTCATAAGAACTTTCTCCTGAGAAAAGTTACTTTCATCTCTTCCTAGAAAAATCATTTTTGAAGAAGGTTCGCAGGCTCCTAATACATTTGGGTGTGAGAATGCCTGATTCTCACAGGTTGCTTTAAGCCAGGGTGCAAACTTCTCACACTGTGTTGAATAGATAGGGTGTGAACTCTTCCTAAAGCATGGAAAAAGATGAAATCTCGATGTTTCTAGAAGGGAATATTCTAGAAGGATGGGTTGGCATTCGAATGGTTATCCTTGTACTGGATTCCCAGATATTGTGGGATCATTCTTATCCAAGTAACTATCTTATTCTCTCCTATATATTGAGAGAATTCTCATGGAAAAGGTTAAGCAAGATTCATTGGAGAATTGGTGAAAGAATTGTGTGAAGGAATTAGCTTAACAACAGCTTGGAGACTCTAGCAAGTCTACCAAGAGGATTTGATCTTCTTCATGCAAGGATTGAGCAAGTGTGTGTGTGTGTTGGAGCCAAGATCCATCAAAAGGAAGCTTGTGACATCAAGGCGATCAGGTTGTAATCTTTACTTTCAATCAATATGATACAGTGGCATGTCCCTTTCCCATAAAGCTATTCTCACTTTATTGAGTAATTCCTTGATGATACACATAAGTTGACTGTTGAATATATTGTGTTATCTTCACTTTGGTTGGTTTGTGTTGTCTTGGTATTGACCTCACGAGAGCACCGGAGTGAAGCTGGAGCAACAAAGACCCTAGGAAGTGATATAAAGGTATGTTACTTGTTCCTTCCTACTAGCTTATTCAATGGTCAAAACTTAGGGAAAGAGTCATGTCCTATCCTGTTTTGTTCTAGATCCAGGTGGATCTAGGGAGATCTGTTAGTGTCCGCACCTACCGATTAGTCCAATAACAAAATTGGTGACTCCACTGGTGAACATCCCATTTTCTTTGTGAATTTTGGTGTTTTTTCATGGCCATTTTCTCTGGTTTTACTTTTCTCATTTCCTATCAATCTCTGAGTCTTCAGGATATCCTGATAGACCCTCTGAGTCCAGAGGCCTTTTAAAATTTTCTTTCGTTTTCCAAAAAATTGACTATGTTCAGACATTCTCGCACTACACTTCACTATAGCCTATGAGAATCCATAGAGTTCTCTTTCTGCCTTTAGGTTCAGTGCAAGGTTATCGCACCCTGCTCAAGGGCCACCTGAGAGAATCACTAATTCTCGCACTGTGTAGTATTGTCGGCTTGCGAACTCATTTTTTCAAAAATTTGGATTTGAGTTTTGGCATATTCAACTGCCTAGAACAGTCTAGGTGCCTCATAAGAGTTTCTTGGACCATTGATTGATGTCTTTCTTGTCTTCGTTTGCGTGCATGAACAGTCTTAGGATTTCAAGGCTCTTCTTGTCACTTTTTTCTTGACTTTCGTTTCTTGACTTTTCTTGGCAAAACCATACTCTCTGATTTCAGAATCTGAGTGTGTTTGATTAGTTAAGAATCAGTGATCAGTTGAAAGTTGATTTTCTTGGTCTTTATCATTTGCTTATTGTTTGAAAGATCATTTTTCTTATGCGATTGAAAAGAATATATTGGTTTGCTTTTTATTTTTGTTTTCATTGAAAGAGTTGATTGGGTTTTTGTCATTGCTTGTTCATTGGTTTTTGATTTTTAGTACTCTCACTATCATAGTGTGGGTCCTTTTTGAAAAGTGAAGAAAAGTTTTTCTTTCAAAAAATCATTTTCGTTTTCGAAAAACATTGAAAATCACTTGTTGAAATTGTTGAAAAAGAAGCAATAGAAACTGGTTATTGATGCGTGATTTGTTGCATTTACATTTTAAAGGAAATTGTATTGTAGTTCAAGGTTGATCTGTAAAACTCTCTCTTTCCCTCCCATACATAGGATTCATTGAACGAAAAATTGATATATTTCATTCTCATCCATGCATTGTTGGGTCAGAGTCATACAACATAAGTTTCATCTCCGTTTCCTTTGAGTAAACAAAAACTCTTAATAACACTGTGAAATTGTAAAATTTATCTAGTAACTCTTTTCTAGGGCTCTATTACACCAACATTTAGCTAGGTTAGATCTTTGGAGTAAGAAGAGAGATACACTCTCCAAAAGCACAAAACACACAATAGCATCTTGTGTTAGGGAGTGTTAAATTCCATTTGCAACATCTTTTCCTGGGAAACCCTTCTCACACAAGGGTCAAGCACGAGGTCACATTGATATTGGAAAAGTTAATCACCCTGCTTTGTTGATATCGGTGTAGAGATTTCACGTATTACGGGGATCACTCAGAGGTATACCCACAATGATGAGTGGAAGCCTTTTGAGTTGATTTTGGGCTAGATACCCTGCCCTTGCATGTGGATCGGACTATTGATTGTTCCCCCAGACTTTATTGTTGTTGATGGTGACCTTAGTGTCCTATGTTTCTAGGTTCTTACCCGAGGTGACTATGAAGGGGAAAGTCTTCACGGTACCTCGAATTGACGTTGACCAAACTCACTTGGGCTCCTTGGAGGGTATACCCACAATTATGTGTGGGAGCTTGCACCAGGATGTAAGTCTGTTAAGCAGGTCGTCAGCGTAACTTTTCCACCTAGCCCATCCCCTTCTCGTCTCATTGTTGCGACGTTGGATTTCATCACCAACTAGTGGCTTCGAAATTAGAAGGTCTTGTTTGCTTGGTGTTGCTTCCTAGATTTTGTTTACTAGCGTTTGTTGTTTGTTTCTTGAAGTTGACCATAGGATTTTCTTCACAAAGTCTGTTGGTCATTTACAATAGCTCCTCTACATCGTTCACGTAGAATGCAAGGTTTATCCCCAGATCATCTGGAAGGTTCTCAACCTTTTCCCACAAGCACACCTGGAGGCTCTCCTCGGCAGAGTGAAGTCCTTCTTCTTCTGGGCACTTTCTTCCCGATTTTGCTCCAACACTCCCTCAATTTCCTTTTGGAGGACCTTCTTCATCTTCTACTGACAATCCTAATCCTACTGACACTATTCCTTCATTCACTCCAAATTACCAGATTTCGATTGGTGGACAATTTCATCAAGGTAGTATAACTCAACCCCCTCTCAGTTGGCAAATGCCAATTGGAACATTGCCCTCAATTGGCACACCACCTTCAATGGGAGGGGAAACCCCACCTTATGGGAAAAACATACCTCCGTCATTGTCCTAGTATTGGAATCAGTTGATACAAAATCCTCCTCAAACATCTGGGGGGCAACAGTTCCTAGTTGCGCCCATAACACCCCCTAGTATGGGCCAACCATATCTAGGTTCGTTCAATCCCATTTGGGGGGGGATGCTCAAATTCAAGCACTTGTTTCAGGGTATACTCCTATGAGCTACTATCCTCTCCAACCACCACTGAATATGCCTGAGTATTCACATTATATGTAGACTGCTTATGGTCCTACTGGTTTTTCGATAGAGCTTCCGTCCCAAAGCCACCAGTACCCGCAGGTGAATCGACAATTACCCTTTCTCGCCACTTTGGATTTTCCGTATTTGTCAAGGATTTTAAATGATCCTATTCGTCACTCTCCCCAATGGCCTGTTATACCAGCCAAGCTTCCATTGGACATTCCTAAATTCAACGAAAAAGCGGGAGAGGACCCCAACAATCATGTTATGACTTTTCATCTATGGTGTTCGTCCAACTCGTTGATGGATGAATCTATTCGTTTACGTCTTTTTCAATGAACCCTTACCGGTTCTGCTGCGAAGTGGTATATCGAATTGCCACGAGGTTTCTTCTCTGACTTCAACACCCTAGCTATGGATTTCCTTACACATTACCAGTTACCAATCCGTTATGACACAAGAATCGATATTTTGACTTCCTTCAAACAGAACAAAGACACTCATATATCTGATCACATCCATGAGTGGCGAAGGAGACGACATCTCATTAAACTTGAGCTCCCCGATCAATTGCTGGTAGAGTGGTTCACAAAATCATTTGTGAATGAAATTGGTAAGGACATTGCCATGGGTGGCATAGTCACGAAAGAGAAATCTATAAGTCGTGCTCAATATCTTGACCTCGTTTACTCACAAACGGGAACTCTTTACGATTTACTACTTGACTTACCTCGTCCTAATACTTCCAGCACTTCAACTACTCCAACTGCCTCGCATGCAGCTGATGGTGTGATTGGATCTACCCAGGCCCAACCACATTCTGCCTCAAGCACAAACCCTAAATATGCTTCTTCTAATGTTCAAAATGCTCCATCTCTTGCCCCTCCCACCGGCAAGACTTCTGAGGTAAATGCCGTTCAATCTACCCCAGCTGGTAAAAACAAATCTAAAAAGGGGAGAGGTAATAATAAGGAGGGAAAAAATAATTCTCAAGCAGAGAAAATCAAAACTACCCCTGTTGATGATCAGGATAAGCGCAAACCATGATACCATTGCCTTATCTATGGTGATGATCACTACACAAAGGATTTTCCACAATGTGCTGAGGTCACTAAGTTCCTTCAAGGAGCTCCAAAACCACCTGCACCAGCCGTTTTGTCCCAACCCTTCCCATCTCAACAATAGGCTCAGTTGGTCATCCATGACCAACCTTCATCTTCTACCACCTCCTATGTTTTGATGTGTACTGGTGATTCTAAGCTAAAAAACGTTGCTCTCACTACTCGAGCCAAAGATTATTCTCCCACTAAAGAGAAGGTTGATGATTTACCCCCTTCTTTGGTACAACCCTCTCCCACGACTCCACCTACTAACGGTCCTCTTCATCTTGAACGATCGAGCCTCAACACAGTTCTGTGACCCCCCCCAAAGGGCGTCATTCAGAAATCGACTTTCAATCCTCATGCTCATGTGGCCCAGAACTACAACATTGTTGAAGATCTGGCCCAAGCACCTTCTGCGATGTCAACCCTTGAAGTCCTTCAAACTTGTCCCACACAACGGAAGGCACTGTTGAAAGCTATCGGTGGAATTGATCTGACGGATACAAATTTAATAATGTTTGACTTGGAAGATCACATTCCAAGGTTACCCCCTCAACTTGCATTCCATATCCAAGTGGTTGTCTCTGACAAAAACATTTGCCGAACCGTTATTGATGAGGGTGCCTCAACGTGTGTTATGTCTCTTGCTTGCTGGAAAGCCATTGGCTCTCCTTCTTTGAATGAATCCCAGAACACTCTTAAAGCCTTCAACGGCTCCGGTTTTAATTCCTATGGTGTTCTTCCTTCATTGCCCATCACGTTAGAAGGAAAATTGGTCCAAGTTGAAGTGGAAGTCTTTGATGCTCCCCTTGATTATAATCTTCTGCTTGGCCGCAACTGGATCGATAACATGCACATAGTTGTGTCGACCCTTTTCTGTGTGTTACGTTTCCCACACCAAGGTAAGGTTGTCACCGTTGATCAACTAGCCTTCTTCAATTCCGATACCCGTACTGGCAATGTACCGTTTATCGCTAAAACCCCACCGGGTTATGAGAATGCCGATGTAGGCCTTCTCAAAAATTCTTCGTTAATGGGTACTTTCCCCATTCCACCGCCCAATGTTCCACACCCATATGTTGCTTCCATCAACATGATCTCCACCTTGCCTCACAAACTTCCTACGTCTCGCGACCCCTGGATAGTCCCTGACCCTGGAGATCATCTTCATTTCGGCGGCGAAATGTCGTTAAGTCCAGTTGAATCTGCCTATCAGGCCATTCAATCGACAACACCTTCTACCCCTTCTCTTGGTGAGTTGTCTCCTGATCCTTTTCGTGTTATTTTTCCCACTGACGAGATGATCATGTCCGTCATGGAGGAAACCCCTTGGGACGATGGACATCATCGTTCCATCCTCTTTCTGGAACAATGCACCCTTGATAACTACCAACAGGTTTCAACCCCGTCGACTGTCATCGTCATCTCGACCGTTCCCGAGTCTAAACATGATGTGTTTTCTAAAGGGAACTTAAGCAATATCTCGCCCACAATTCCCATTGACATATCCGTCAAACCTGGAATCGTCGAAAATGTCCATATTGGAGCTTCGTGTTCCCCTGACGAAATAGTCACCTATACGTCCCTTTTCAAAGAATTTCGTGACATCTTCGCATGGAGTTACGAATAAATGCCGAGTATCGACCTTGAGATTGTGATACATGAGATAAATACATATATTGACGCTAAGCCGGTATGGAAACACCTTCGTCCAGTTCACCCACGTAAAATGGCTACTATAAAACTCGAAGTCGAGAAACTTCTGAAAGCCGACTTTATTTATCTGGTGGCTCTCACAGACTGGGTTTCCAATCTTGTCCCGATTGACAAGAAACATGGCACCATTCGTGTATATGTTGATTATAGGGATATTAACAAAACTTGTCCAAAAGACAACTTTCCTACCCCCTTCGTCGATCAGATTGTCGATGACTGCGTTGGAAGTGAAATCTTCTCTCTCATGGATGGTTTCTCCAGATATAATCAAATCAACATTGTTCCCAAGGATCAACATAAGACTACTTTTATTTGTCCTTGGGGTACTTTTTCCTATCAGAAACTTCTTTTCGGTCTCAAAAAATCTGGCGCTACTTTTCAACGCACTATGTCTTATGCTTTCCATGATATCAAGAATATCGTTAAACCCTATTTGGACGATTTACCCGCTCATTCAATGCACAGAGTCGATCACCCAACCCACCTCCAAGCCATTTTCGTTTGCTGTCGGTTCTACCATATACATTTGAATCCTCACAAGTGCATTTTCTGTGTGGAATCCGGTCGTCTTCTAGGTTTCATCATTTTGCGTCAAGGGATCTGGGTGGATCCTTTAAAGGTTGAGGTGATTCTTAATCTCCCTCATCTTTCTACACTTCGCCAGTTGCAAAGTTTGCAAGGGAAAGAAAACTTTCTTCATCATTTTATCCCAAATTATGTCGAGATAACTCGTGGATTTACGCGGCTATTAAAGAAGGATTCAGAGTTCATCTGGGATACCATTGCCAACAATGCTTTTGAGGCTTTGAAATTGTCCCTAACACGCACTCCACTTGTTTTTCCCCCTGATTACAGTCGTGATTATTTCCTTTATCTTGCTGCCTCGGAGTACACTATTGGTATGGTTCTCATTTAAGAGGATGATTCTCATGACAAACATGTTATTTACTACTTGAGTCGAAGTCTCACGCCGACTGAAATCAAGTATCAACATGTTGAGAAACTGGCCTTGGATGCCATCCAAGCCATCCAACGCTTCCAACACTATATCCTCTCACGCAAGACTACGGTGATTTCTCATTGCAACCCTATGCAACACATTCTGACACGTCAATTGCTAGGGGGAAAATACTCCAAATGGATTGTGATACTCCAGGAGTTTGACTTGGAATTTGAATGCGCCAAGTCCAAGAATTCCTTAGTTTTTACTGAGTTGATATGCGACTTTCCCCATTAGGCAATGGAAAATGTAGCAGTTGATTCATTACCTGATGAATCTCTTTTCCTTATTAGCACTGATGATCTTTGGTACAGGGATATCATTATATATCTCCAAACCTAGACTTTCCGGCCAACTTTGTCTAGTACTAACCGATGTCGCATACACTATCAATCTCGTCAATACATTATCCTTGGGGATACTCTTTATCGTCGGGGGATTGACTCTGTTTTTCGACGTTGTCTAACATTCGACGAGGATGAGAAAGCTCTGAATGACATCCATTCTGGAGCCTATGGTGGTCATATGTCTGGGTATGCTACTTCCCATAAGATCTTACGGGAAGGGTATTTTTGGCCTTCTTTGTTTAACGACTGCATCATTTCCGTTCAGAAATGCCATACTTGCCAGACCTATAATAACAAGATTCAGTCACATCTCACTCCTCTTCACCCTGTGGTTTCAGTTGGTCCCTTTGCAAAATGGGGCATCGATTTCATGACATGTCACCCTCACTCAGCTGGGGGGCATGGTTATATAGTTGTGGCCGTTGATTACTTTACGAAATGGGCCGAGGTGATGCCGATATTTGACAACACTGGAAAGAACGCAACATTGTTCATTTTTAATCATGCCATAGCTTGTTTTGGTGTTCCCCAAGCTATCGTCACTGATCACGGTAGCCACTTTAGGAATTTTATGATTTCTGAACTTACTGAAAAGTTGGGTCTTCACCATGATAACTCAACACCCTATTATCCACAAGCCAATGGCCAAGTTGAAGCGATTAACAAAGTTCTCATAACTATGCTCTGACGAATGATAGGGATTCATAAAACAAGTTGGCACACAATGTTGTTTTCGACATTGTGGGCTTACCAGACATCCGTCAAGTCCACTACTGGGTTTACACCTTTTCATTTAGTTTATGGTGTGGAAGCCATTCTCCCTATTGAATGCGAGATACCCTCTTTAAAACTAGATGTTGAACTCCTACCCAACACTTCTGTCGAGGAAGAACGTCTATTGTATCTTATGTGATTGGAAGAAACTTGGTGCGATGCCACCCTAGTCATAGAAGCCCAGAAAAAGTGTGTCAAGGCCCAATACGAAAATCATGTCAAGCCTCGCGTTTTCTCTGAAGGTGATCTTGTTCTTCTCTATGAACAAGATTGAGATATGTTAGGAGCTGGGAAATTCAAACCCATGTGGCGAGGTCCTTATATCATTCGACGAGTTTTGGAAAAAGGAGCTTATGAGTTGGTAGATTATGATGGTATCCCTTTGAGTGAACCCAGGAATGGGTTGTACTTGAAGAAGTACTATGCATAAAATCATCTGTGCACGAGTACTTGTATTTTTATTGTATCATACTTTTTGTGTGTTACTATAGCTTGCTTTTGTCGTTATCTGGTCTCTGCCCTTATGTGACGTTGTGTTTGATTTTCAGATGTTGGAGTCTTCACTACCCTATATTGGCTTCGCTGATGGTGCTAGCCGTAGTACTTAGAACCTTGCTTCCACCGCATGGGCAATTTATGCCCCTACAAATGAACTTGTCTCCTTACGAGGTGTGTGCCTCGGTCGTTCGACCAACAACATTGCAGAGTATAGCACTGTTATTGAATTATTGGTTAATGCTATCTCGCTCGGAATTCGTCATTTGGTTGTGCGACTCGATTCACAAATTGTAGTACTGCAGTTAAGTAATGTCTACACTATTCGAAGTCCTACTTTGTTACGGGTGTATTTGCAAATTCGCCTCTTGGAATGTTACTTTGATTATATTGAATATCAACATATTCCTAGATGTCTAAATACATTAACAGATGCATTGGCTAATTATGTATTGGACAGACATTTGAATCATTTATAAATCAATCACATCAATATTCACACAATATAAGGTAAACCGGTAGAAGTCGTCTGTATATATAACGATCAAAAGAGTTTTTTACAAAAAGTTTGTCCGAAGAACAAAATGTCAAAATCTGAAGCTCATAGCTTCTACAAAGTGACGTCATGGATGACGTTCATGGTAACAAACGACCGTCCGAGAAACTCTACGGAGCAGTCGACTCATGGATCCTGACACTCCTACAGTATGATGTTGATCGCGTCGTGGAACCTCTTCCAGAGGCATGTCTAGAATATCTGCGATCAGGCCCTCTAGATTTTGTTCCACCACCTGATAATCCTCAACATATTGTGGCAATGCCGCTACCTCTCCTCTCCGCTAAATGGGAGAAGTACCAGGAGGTCTGTAAGGTCCAACATCTGTAACATCAACAACGATTTTGTATTTAGTCTTTGGATGAACATATAAAACAAAAACATTTGAATATGATAA
>ML818696.1:11163-32893 GCA_009831015.1 Picea engelmannii | reverse complement strand
AACAGAGACCCTAGGAAGAGATATAAAGGTATGTTACTTGTTCCTTCCTACTAGCTTATTCAATGGTCAAAACTTAGGGAAAGATTCATGTCCTGTCCTGTTTTGTTCTAGATCCAGGTGGATCTAGGGAGATCTATTAGTGTCTGTACCTACCGATTAGTCTGATAACAACCTTCCATTTCCATGTTTGTGAAGTGCGCTGCCAAAACAACCTTAGCTGAGAATTTTCAGGAAGCCAAAACAATATAATTCCAAATGAAGGGATGTAAAGAAGGCGAGGTCTCGTTATTTAAGAAGTAAGTTCAACCTCCTCCCAGGAGAGGACTCTTGTTGACTAGACCCCCATGGAAACAAACAAAATAAGGTCCCAAAAAAGGAAGTGGATATATAGAATACCTACAACGCATGGTAAAGAAGTTGTCAAACAAAATCATAGACATGAAAATAAGTGCAAGGGAAGGAAACCAAGGCTAGAGGCCCTATAAACCCTTTTTTAAAATAAATCCACCGTTTAAATCAATTGAACATACCCCAACCAACTTAAACATTGATATGGGAAATGAAACATTTGACTCTTTCTGTACCTATCACCAAGAGACACATTCTGAAAGAGATTGCCCAAAATGGGTGGATGCCATGAATTTGATGGACAACCAGTTTCTAGACAAGGTTTCCATTATCGAACAATCAAGCGGATTAGTTATGAATATTTTTGAATAATTTGATCCACCAGAAGAAACAACCATGCTGATATGGGACCCTAACCTACCAATGACTTCCGATGATCTATTTGAAGTTTAAGAATCACCCGCTGAGATCTTGGATGTGAAAACACGAAGTAGGCATTAGCTTGTTTCAAACGACCTTACTACTGATGAAATTTCGGGAGGGAAGCCAATGTTCGATCACCCTAGAGAACCTTTTGTCTCCCGAAGAAATCCTATAAACATCCATACCCAAGAATCGCCCAAGCTAGACTACAACATAGTAGAAGATTTGAAAAAATTGAAGGCAAATATATCGGTCAGGGACATGTGTAGAATCCCTCAGCAAAATGAATTTCTGTTATGAGAATTGAATTCAATAGAATATCCTACAAAAAACATTGACCAAGGAGAAAATCCATCCCTCTCAGATATAATAAATAAACCAACTGTGAACACTTTCTTTGAAGATAAGAAGGGAAAGTATTTTATCCCACCATTTCTCTTGACATTTGAAGTCTTCAACATAAACCTCTATAATTGTTTGGTTGACTCAACGACATCCTCTAATTTTATGCCATTTTCTATATGCAATAAACTAAATGTGGCCCCTCTCAAAAGTGATAAAAATTTGATACAACTAGACAAAACCCAGGTGAAAGTTATGGGAGAGATCAAAGATGTCATGATCAGGATGGAGACTCACCCAAAATTTGTTCAAGTAATTGACATCATTGTAGTAGATATCCCAGAAGCTTATGGATTGCTACCTAGTTGATATTGGTTCGAGAAGTTAAATGGATACTTTAGTACAGACTGGGCTCACCTTTGGTTTCCATTAAAGTGACACACAAATATGATTAGGATCGACAGGGAAAGATATCTGAAACATACTATCACCGAATTAGAAACCCTCAATGAACCCTCTTCGAAAGATTTCCCCGTATTAGGAAATTATTCCCATGAATCTGATTTCAAGAATTTCTCCTCCCTCTCATCTAATGTCCCTCTTACTCAAAACTTTGAAATGAAATTTCAAGAAAATTTGCCGACAGCGGCAGAATAAATCCTCTTCTGTCAAGAACCTTTGTTCGAAACCACAGAGTAAATAGGAGGAAAGGAGGAAAGGAGGAAAGTGGTAGGCAAGAAGAAACTGATGGTTTTCGCTCACAAGTCTGGAACTTGTACTTTGATGGGTCTAAGTTACAAGAAGGATTGGGAGCGGGGTGTATCCTCATTGATACCAAAGGTAAACAAAATTTCTTGTCCCGCAGACTAGAATTTGAGTGCACAAACAACACCGCCTAGTATGAAGATCTAGTACAAGGGATAAATAAATCCATAGAATTAAACATTAAAGAACTAAAGGTTTTCGAAGATTCTGAAATCATTGTTAGACAAGTAAGGAACACTATACATTTCAACTCTCCCCACCCGAGGAATTACCAACAGGAAGTGCACAAACTAATAGAACATTTCGAAGCCTTCAACATTATAATGATCTCCAGAACAAAGAACAGTCTTGTTGATTATATGGCCACTGCTACCTCAAGGCTATCCCCTTTAGAAGACTATGAAACCTCCAGGTTAACTATGGAGATACTCTATAAATCGTCGGTGCCCAACAATATTTCTAATTGGAATGTCTTTGAAGGAGATGAACAGATCATAATTTTTTAACCAATCGGGATAATTTTAAAGATCTAGCTATTGATGATGAAGTATTTCAGGAGGAATTTGTAGACCCCGACCCCCATGTACAAAAACCCGAGAGGATCAATCGATTGACAAACCAAGGTCTCACACGATACCAAAATGAGTATCCAATTTAGAAAACCTTTTTGACTTAAGGGAAACATTCAAAGGGTTAACGAACACAAAGATGGGGAGTTCATGTCCCATGTATAAGACTATAAATCTAGGAACCCCAAAAAACTCCAAGAATATAAATCTCGACAAGACAATATCTAAAGAAGAAAGGAAGGCCTATATCAAACTTTTCAAAAAATATCAAGATGTTTTTTCATGGTCCTATCGAGATCTGAAAACTTATTATACTCGTATCATTCAACACACAATCCCATTAAAACCCAGAGTGCAACCATTCCAACAGAAACTTTGGAAGTACCACCCATTTCTGGAGCCTCTCATGTGTCAGGAGTTAAAGAAATTACTAGATGATAATATTATCTTCTAGGTTAGACACTCTGCATGGGTAGAAAATTTGGTTCCCGTGAGGAAAGAATATGGGGAGATCCATCTATGTGGATTTTAGGAACCTCAACAGAGAATCAGAAAAGGACAACTACCCAGTCCCACCGATGGATCAACTCTTGCAGGCCGTGTCTGGTTCTGATATTTTTTCTCTGCTGGATGACTTTTCAGGTTAGAACCAAGTTCTAGTTTCAGAGGAAGACCATTTGAAAACTACCTTCCGAACCAAGTGGGGAACCTTCGCTTCTAAATTCATTCCATTTGGGTTAATCAATGTAGGGGAAACCTTTCAAAGGGCCATGGACGTAGCATTTCAAGGACTAATAAAAAAATGTGTAGTAGTTTATTTGGACGACGTGACTGTGTATTCAAAGAACAAAGAAGATCACATCCAACACTTAACCCAGTTTTTCAAAAGGTGTAGGAAATATGATATATCCTTAAACCCTAAGAAAACTATCTTTGGTGTCGAGGAAGGTAAACTACTAGGTCATATGATATCTCAAGAAGGAATTCACATAGACCCAGAATGAATTAGGGCTATAGCTCATCTTCCATTACGCCACAACAAAAAGGTTATGCAATCCTTCTTTGGGAAAATCAATTTTGTGAGAAAGTTCACCCTCGATTTCGCTGAAACTATCAAACCCCTACAAAAAATGATCCGCAAAGATGCTAAATTTAAATGGGATGATGAATGAAAAAGTGCTTTTAGAAATATTAAGGCTGCAATATCTCAAGCTCCAGTGTTGCAAAGTCCCGAATTTAGCAAAGATTTCTTCCTCTACACTTTTGCCTCTAACCAATCGTTAGCTGCAATATTGACTTAGAAGGATGATGATGACAATGAGGCCTTAGTCTCATTTATGAGCACTAATCTCCAAGGGGCCGAACTAAATTACCCTCATATAGACACGCAGGCTTATGTAGTTTACAAGACAGTGAAACACTTCAGATCTTACATCCTAAAGAACCATTCCAAAGTCATTGTGCCTCATCCCTTAGTATGATCCCTATTTAGTCAATAGGATATGGGGGAAAGAAGAGGAAATTGGATGGCAGTGGTCCAATAATTTGATCTAAATATAAAACCTGCTAAACTAGTTAAGGGACAAGGATTATGTAAACTGGCGACTGAAGGCCAGGACCAAGTAAATGGAAACCCCATATGGGAGAATGAATTGGCATTATGGTGTGGTGAAGCATCATACATCTCCCTAGGGAAGGAGTCTTGGTATGAGAAACTAACTTATCTCTTGCATCATGGGAATTTCCCAGAAAACCTAAACCCTAGGGAAAGGAGAGCTCTCAGATTAAAATCAACACAATATCGCCTCATAAATTCATTGATCTTCCGCTTTAATTATGATGGGGTAATTTTAATATGTCTCGAACGTGAAGATGCAAACAAGGTTATGAAGGAGCTCCATGATAGACTTCCAGGTGGACACTTCGCAGGGAATACCACCGCTCACAAAATACTGAGAGCCGAATTTTATTGGCCTAATCTATTTAGGGATGCTCACACATACACTAGGAACTGTAAAACTTGTCAAATGAGTGTAGGGAGGGAAAAGAGAGAAACTATCCCACTCCAACTTGTGGCCGTCTCCAGGCCATTCAAGCAATGGGGGTTAGATATCATAGGAGAAATTACACCGAGTTCTTCAAAACAACATAGATACATACTGACTGCCACAAACTATTTCATGAAATGGGTAGAGGCCATATCTCTGACTCATGTAAATGAAAAGGTGGTGATCCAATTCATAGAACAACAGCTGATTACAAGGTTCAATATGCGTTCTGTCCTTTTTTTTCATAATTCCTCTTAATTTTCTTCCACCCTAACAGAGTTTTCTTCAGACAAAGGAATCATAATCAAATACTCTGCAAACTACTATCCATAGGGGAACAAAGTGGCATAATCAACATTTAAGAACTTAGTGAGGATATTAAAGAAAATAGTTGCAGACAACCAGAGGAATTGGAACAGTTCACTTCATAATTCCTTATGAGATGATAAATTAACACCCAAGGAAGCTATAGGGAATTCCCCATACTTTCTGGTATACAGACATGAAGCCATTCTCCCAAATAGACTATATCTTCCATCTCTTCATCTTACTCAAGATCCTAGAGGAAAACCCACATCCATTATACAACAAAGAATTGATACCCTCCTCATGCTGGAAGAAGAAAGGGGGAAAGAAAAATCAAATTTCATAGCTCATAAGTAGATAGTTAAAAGGTGGTTTGATAAGCATAAGACCAAAGAGAAGAATTTTGAAGTAGGAGACTTAGTTGTGAAATGGGACAGAGAAAATGAGTCGAAGGGGAAACATTCGAAGTTTCAAAATCTATGGCTCAGAACTTTTCAGGTAGTCGAGAAAATTGGGGTAGGCACGTATTAGTTGAAAAATATAAGGGGGAACCTGATGCCCTTCCGGTGAATGGCCAAGCCCTAAAACAATATTTCTGTTAAAAAAAATGTGTGTGTTTTCATGATATTTTGTTTTTAGGTAGGCTGATTGCGGAGTTCATTTTTTGTTTTTTGTTTCTTGTTATAKTACTTTCTTCTCTTTTGAAGTTTGTGTTTAGAAAGGCATTAGTTGAACTTAGTTCATGCGATATGATAAACTCTATTCYTGACTCATGATTACATAYAATACACGAAGCACTGATAGACTTGCAGTTGTTTTGAAGGAGTTATGTATCTAACCTATGCAAAAAAAAAACCTTGGAAAAGTGATGAAATGTCCACCTGGTGGTCAAGTAAAACCCGAAGGGAAAGATGGTAAGCTAGAAAGGACTACATGTACCTTGAGACAGAGATAGAAAAAAWTCACCTTAACCATCTTAGTTTGCAAATAACAAACATCCTCCTCTCCCACTCGCTCAGGGAATTCGGCCGAAATAAAATCAATTATATSAAATGAGTGCAAAGTAGTAGAGGGTATGTAGATAACTTCGTCRGGGCTATGGATGCTCTCTGGCAATGGAGCAAGGTCTATGACGTTGGGGTGACTCYGCTGGGGATATGGACACTTKMTGGCAGCAAAGAAACACCATAGAAAGGGAATGATGATAACTAAAAGGCATGGTTCCAGTGAATGATTTAATCAAATCTTGTCAAAATAAGGCATGGGTCATGGTTACATGAAACAAAGGTGGAATAAAGGTTGAAACCCCATAGGCAGGGCCAAATTTCACCAACCAGGGAATTTCAAATGCAAGGATAGGAGAGGCTATGATAAAAACCAATTAAGTTCTTAGCCAGATTTTGCATCAGCTGAGCCCAAGGTAGGAACAAAGATTCTTCTTTTGCCCAGTAAGTCACCATTTGTTGAGCACTCAACACACCCTAAAAAATACTTATTAAATTTTTGTCACTTTTTGAGTACCACTTGTTTTTTGCACTGTCTGACTCGATTTCATGTTGGGAAATGTTTTGTCTTTGTTTATTTTCATGAATCTTATTACTTATTTAGGTTTTTTAGAACTTATTGAACCCCATGAATAAAATACCTTAACACCTAAATTAAGAGTCAACAACCAAAAACTACACCTAACGCGCTCAGGTTCGACATAAAAAAGAATTCAAGTAAGTAAAGGAACCACTAGGAAAATAACAGTCGTCGAGCACCAATATTCATCGGGATCGGCAGAAGACAGTTTTGGTTTGAGTAAGTTTTTCACATAAAGGATCGAGAGATAGTCGATCCCCTTCGACATATGTAAAATACGAGGAGGACAAATGTTAACAAAGAATGAAAAGAAATTGATGATAGCCAATGCCCGACATACTTTATCGAGATAGGGGAAAATCTAGAGGGATCACAACAAACATTTGACCATGATAAAGTTATCCCCGATCACTCATCCCTGATGAATTTTCAACATAGATTATTTTTTGAGGGAGCCGATCCGAGAGCACTTGGGTAGGTCTATCGCTGATAGCCGATCCTTAACACTTTTCAGCATCAACAAGCTAGGATTTGGTTTTAGAATGAATAGCTTAAGGAAAGTCCCGAATCCAATTAATACGAGTGAATTAATTCACTGGTCTCAAATGGAACGTGTCTTTACGAGGTAAGAGGGTCGTACGGTCTAGTCCTCTCTCGAGTCTTTCTTGGTTCCCTAGGTCCTAGTCACACCTCCAAGTCAACTTTGCCGCATTATCACTGTACGGTAAGATTGATCAACGTCGAAGATTTTGTAGGAGGATATCAATGAAAATGTTCATAGCACAATCCTGACCCCCAATTCACCCACTGAAACAATGACACAATGAGACGTTTTCAGCGTTAGATACAATCAGATTTTGGAAATTTAAGGAGCTAATTAATACCTGATCCCACATTAGTTTCTACCTCGTGCACCAATTAAAACAACATTTTTTAAATCACCGATAGACCACACATCACCACCCACGCCACCGCCATCAACCCACGATGAATTTAAGTTCTAACTCCTCTAAATATTCGACGACAAATTTATAAAAATTTCACTCATAACCTGAATTGAATGGATGATGCAACATGGTAATATATTTCCTGTTTAAATCTATTGAACTGTTGAGAACAAATTCATTCTTCACGTAAGATAATTCTAGAGCGTCTGAAGGAGAAAAATGAGAAACTTGAAGACAATACTGACCCTCGTGATTATCAAAAACTAGGTTTAACAAACTTTAGAGGTATGTATCCAAATCTGTCAATTCGCTGGTTATAGTTTATATGTGTTTGTCTATTTTTTTACACAATCTCTAAAATCTTCTCAAGTTGCAGGAACAATGCCATCCAACCACCAGATGCTTGCTGAGAGTGCCAAAGCTAAAGAACCAGAGACATGTGAATGTTCTTCTCTAGGGACTGTGAGGCAATTAAAGTATGCCCGTAGGCTAGAGCCCGTCATCAAGACATCAACAAAGAAAGTTTTCACCCAGCCTCCAGCCTTTGGTTATATAGAGGCAAGCACCATATCCAAAGTAGCGCTCCCACAATGGGGGGATCTCTTCAACAGGATTAGCAGAGAATAATACCCAGAGTATATCCCACACAATAACCCAGATGTAGGTGCACTCGATGAACAAGTGTTCCCCAACATCCAACGGTCGTATTTACACATGGTGGCGAGAAGAACCCCCGTTTTCCCCTACATAGAGGTCCAGAAGTGGCTCATCGACCACACAAATGGGAACACATGTTTTATTAACGATGAGAATGGTGGGTGCGTCGGAGTTTTCCTCCTTACAGAGGTTCAAAAATACTACAATCTTAGGGACCCGAAGGAGCGGCTCAACACAAACTTCATGGTGAAGTTCTATAAATTACATGACACCAACTAGTTGATGGCCTCATGGTGGAGGGAAGACAACAAATTCACCAATCAGAGCAATGGATGGTACAAGACAATCAACCTGAGGGATCCATACATCTATTTTATGGCTCTCATCTATGGGCTATATTTAGAAAAGGATTGCTCCAAGTTTTCAGAAGCATGGATGCCTTTGGCATACACAGTTTCAATCGTCGGGAGCAGTTTCAATTGGGGAGAAATGATCTCCAAAAAACTAAGAATCTTTGTGGAACAGACTCAGACACCGAAGGAAGGAGAGGCACCAACTTTCTACATGACCTCGTACCTACTCAATGTCATATCCGCTAGGAACATCTTCGTTGACATGAATATGAGATGGCATGTTGCAGAGCTCCTGGTCCATGTCTACTTCAACGTGCCATGGGAAAACATGTACAAGAAATTTTACTCCCTCATCTACAATGAATTCATTGCCCATATTTATTTTATTCTTTTTAATAAGGAATGCCCAAGGCTATTGACGAAAGCCAATAAAATGATAGCCAAGTTAGGCAATTGGTAGTTGGACGAGCGTGCAACCTACATCAGGGTGTTCGGGGCCACTGGAGCACCACATTTCCTACCAGATCATGTCCTAGACCGGCTCGTCGTGGGAGAAATTTGTTTTCAGACCATCCTGCAGGGCTATAACACCGTTGTCACAGGGGTAGACCCAGGGTTCAATGCTTCAACAATGCACCAAAAAAACCCTAACTACCAACCCTTTTGACAACACTTGTGAAGCAGGGTAAGTCTCATCCGAGGTAGAGGCAGGGGGGGTTACATGAATTAGGTGTTTGTAACCAAGCTGGGACACAGATTTGTGATTATAACAATTCACAAAGTACTTAGAAGATAATAATGAATTAGCTTATCAACTTCACTCACATCCCAGAACAAACCCTAAGAATAGATCAGTGTAGTAACATTAACAAAATACACATCGCACTTAGCATCATAAATTAGATCTAGCACCTTCAACATAAATAAATCACTAAGAATTCATAGATCTATCTATCAAATATAAAAATCAACGTACTAAGTAGATTCAAGACATAAACATCATAGCAAAACGCAAACCATCAACACATGATATATGTGGTTGTTGGAAGTAGGCCAAAGTGGAAAAGCAAGGCGATTTTGGGAAAGAAAGCATGCACGAGGAAAGCGACAACTGGAAGGAAGAACAACACGTGCACATGCAGGGAATACCTAACGATGTTAGGGTTAGGGTTTTGCTAATTTATTTTAATGGTTGAAGGTCCATAAATGTATGAATATAGATACTTAGGTATCATAGAGGGGCTATTCGATTCGATTCAAAGTATTATCAAGTTTATCTAGTTATCCATGACTTGTTGAGATATGTATTATTTTGATGTGTGATCTATTTTGTATAAGTTGTTGAGCTAGAGAGGACGAAGGAGGGAAGATATTGAGGGTTAGATCACAGGTTGAGGAGCCTGGTGCGATCTAGTCCGCCTCGTATAGATCTTACCCCACTGTGAAGGATTGTACCGCGCGTGGCGCTGTAGATGCATAAACACTATAATAAAAGAGATGAGAGGAAAATATTTGTGGACGTAGCCAAGGAGGGGGTGAACCATGGTAACATCTGTGTTGTGTGATGAATGCATGCATATACTTATCATCATTCAATATTTATTTCTATGTTAATGCATGAGTTCCTATATTTCCTGGGTTTTGTAAATGACAACATATTGCGTTTACAAGTTATAATAGAGGTTCAATATACATTTCTCATATCTCTCACTCAATCCTAGGTTGTAAACACATGAGTATTACAACCACCCATTAAACCTATCTTGGGTGAGACGACGTAGGACACTCTGTGCACTGCATTTCCTTCTGGTTTACCAGGAGGGCCGATAGTTTTAGAGGCTTTGTTGGAAACCCGAATAGACATGAACCCCGGGTCAATACAAACTCAGACAAAATAGAGCAACCAACAAATGGTTTAGTTTATGTTGGTAGGAACAGGAGAGGATTGAGTAGATGAGATAAGGTTGAGCAAGAGAAAAGTAAAGAAGAGAAGAAAGAAATGAGCTACTATAAGGGGATGTTGAGACTATGGAATCCCACAAAACAAAGATTGAAAATTGGCTAAGAACCAAAAAGATGGAGTTTTAACAGAAAGATAACATAAACCCTAGAATAACACCCCAAAAATATCTTGAGAAATACGTGTTTACTAATTTATAGGAAGTATTTTTCCGTGATTTTCCACATCTATTGCAAGAGTGGATAATAAGGTTGAAGGATAACTACGCAATGAACCAAATATGATAGTTAGAGTGGACCCCGGTACAGATTGAGCAGTTATCGCAGGTGAACACCAAATTCACCCGCGCAGTAGATTTTTGGATGGACAATATTGTGGTAGGTTTTATAACAGAGTTTGCAGTCGCCACAACGAAGTCGTATAGTGTAGTAGAGCAAGAGTTTCTATGAGGACCTGGAGGGAGGTAAATTCAATCGCTGTATACTTCTATTAAAATACTGCTATATAATAAAGGGGTAATGACAATAGAGTCATACAACTAAACTTCCATGCATGAATGGGGGAAGCACCGATAGAGAGAGGAGAAATGGAAGGAGGAAAGGAGAAGGGAAAGAAGGAGGAACCCTTGGACCCGATTATGATGGATGATGACCATATCAAGAGGATCATGGTGACATATGGGAAGATGCATAGCAAAGTACCCTACCAATACAAGGTGAATACCAAGAAGAGAGCCGTAGCCGCTAGGGAAGTCTTGGAAAGTGATGAGGAAGAGGTAGAGGATCTCTGGGCTGTGGAGCAGATTGAGGAAATCCTTCGCACAACATATGCGAGGAAGACGAGAGGTCCAAGAGAAGGAAGATAAGGCAATAATCCTATCCATATTAATGTTAGTGTGGAACCCATAAACCCATGTGTGACTAATACACCAAAGAGAACACCACTATTTAGACAACCGAAGTTCAGAAGCAGTCATACATCAAGAAGTACATCTACATAAGGAACAACAACTTGAGGGGCCAGTTCAGGCAACACTAGTCAGGTATCTACATCACACAGAGGTAGTAGTTCAACGTTTAGAATGACGGGACATGATCCCACCATCATGTTACCAACATTTAAAGGAGAAGCATCAGAGGATCCAAAAAAACATTTGTTCATTTGTGAGAATATTTGGGAAGAAAAACAGATCACAGATGAACACACTAAATTGGCACAACTAGCGATTACATTAAGGGATTGTGCACTGGATTAGTATATGAATTTAGCTACAAATAATCTAGCAGGGAAAACCAGAAAAATTGAAGATATTAATAAGTTACTGATAAATGAGTTCGTGAAGATGAGCTCAGAGGATCAATACATCAATGATATTGTAGAAATCCGACAGAAACTTGGAGAATCTGTTTGGGAGATTGACCAGAGATTCAAGCGACTGGAGGGAAAGTTAAAATATCTCATGACCGATATGCAGCATCGACACCTATTTTTCAACTCACTACTCCCACACTTAAAATACCCATTGTGACAACAAAAGTTTCAGATGCAGGCAGAGGCTCTGTAGGCAGCCTTGCAGCTGGAAGAAAACCAATATCAATAGACATACCCAACTATCAAAGAACTGAAGGAGGATTTGAAAAAATTAACATTTTAGCTAAACCAGAATAAGAATAAGGATAAATGGGAAGTTGTTTGGTGTACCACATGCAGGACATAAGGAAACCACAAGAATGAATGTCCAAAATTCACACAGTATATGGAAAAATGAATGGCAAATCCTTTACCAATAGGAGGACTATGGTGTGAAATCTGCAAGAAACCAGGTCACGATCCATATCACTGCACGACGATGCAAAAATACTAGACACTCCCAAAGAGTTCATATTGCACCTTTTGAAAATCAGTGGGTCACAATGACAAAGATTGTAGAAATATGGAACTAATGAGAGAGAGGACATCAGATGCATATAGAGTGCAGGCATAAATGATGACTGGGCAAGCCACACCATAGTTCAATCAAGTTCCAGCTCCATACAACACTACACAACAACCATATAACAACGCACAACCATAGTACAACACAACACAACCTCAGCACAATACCGCATAGTATAATAAGGAGCCTCAGTATAAAGCACCAAGGGGAGATCAAGTAGGCTATAAAGGTGGAGGACAAGCATGAGGAGGTTTTGGACAAGGTTGAGGACCAATGGTATGCCACAATTGCCAATAATCGAGACATTATGCTAGAGAATGTCTTCTTCCACCAGCAACTTGTATGTATTTTCGCGCATTGGACCATGATACAAAGGAATGTCTGACACTATTAGTGAAGATATAGGAAAAGAGGAACTAGAAAAACCATAATGTTCAATGGATCTCATCCGAAGCAAGGGATGAAAGACGAAACATCAACATAGTTACTCGCGGAGGAGCTAAAACAGGAAATGACACAGTCCGACAATAGCCAACACAAAACTAGTGGGTGAAGAAGAACACCGAACCAAGGAGGTAGTTTGACGCACAGAGAAGGAGGTATTTAAGCAAGAAAGACAAGAATTTTAGAAATAAGACATGGCATCGACTTCAACTGTGCAACAAAAAAAGGGAGCACTAGAATATGAGATGCCTCCATTATTGGATCATACCAACGAAATGAAACCCATGGGACAAGTAAGTACAATCAAAGGATTTTTGCAATCATGGGTAAAAGTTTTGAATGATCCATCATATGTGAAAATATTGCAAAACATACTAGAAAAATGTAGTATCCAGACGGAAGGAAAACTAGAACAAAAGACAGTCAATCACCTACATACTAGGAGAAGAACTAGTAGGGAGTTCAGACTGAATGCAAACATTGAAGACTTCAACATGGGAGACATCATACTGGATCTAGGATCTGAAGTTAATGTATTAACAAATAATACATGGAAATGCATGGGAGAGCCCACACTAGGATACTCACCTATCCAATTGAAACTAGCAAACCAACACAGATTCCTACCAATCAGTAGACTGAATTGAGTAGCAATAGATCTAGATGGAGTGCACACTAAAGAAGATTTTGAAGTCATTGAAATAGTGGACCACACAACACCATACCCAACGTTACTTGGCTTGGATTGGGCATTTGAAAATCAAGCCATAATCAACTTGAAGACAAGAAAAATGACATTTGAGTCAGGTGAATATAGGGTCATAGTGCCATCAGATCCATCAGAAGGGGAGAGGTTTGTAGAACCTACTTTCCTGGACTTAGAGGAAATCGACCAGTTGTACAAAACAACTGTGCATTATGAGGATTATGTAAACCCAACTGTAGAAGGGATACTCAGTTGGCGAAGAATTACTTCAAGTGCAACAGACTCAGACACCGATTTAGAAAACTAGTAAAAAAGGTTACATGAAGTGTCCTGTTGTCCCTTGACCAATTTTTGAGGATCCTTGGTCATGTATGACCTATTTTTGGGACTTTGAAAGGCTAATGAAGGCGCAGCGCAAGGTGAAGCAGAGATCACAGGATCTTGACCCCTTTTAGGGCCCTTTTTGGGATTTGGGATTATGTAATGGGTATGGGAATGTCAGCCCATGGGTTTACCCATGCTTAGGCCTATTTTGTAATGTATAAATAGAAGGTTGAGCGATGTAGGAAGTAGTTTGATCTATGTGATCTAAAGTGCTAAGTGCTGAGTGGAGATTTCTTTTGTGCATATTGTATGAGGCTTGCAGAGCTAAGTGCAAGCGAGTGTAAGAGATTGAGAAGAGGCTTAGTGCTGTAACCTAGCCCGGGGAGGGAGGATCTAGCGAGGTGCACAGATCTCCTTTCCTCTGCAGAGTAGGGTTTTTGTGGCTCCGTGCATGTAACTGATTGAAGAAGCTAATAAAGAAGACAAATATTTAGTGGACGTATCCCCAGGGTGGGGGTGAACCACGTACATGATGTTTTTCTCTGCTTTGTGCGATGTATTGATGTGTTTGTATGTTAACTTGCTTAGTGCTTTGATATAGATGAATGGTAGATAGATATGTTAATGCTATGTTCTTAAAAATAAGGATGAATGCTAGATCTGAACCATGTGGATGTGCTTAGTGCTTGAATATAGTAGATATGGTTAAATACTGCAATGATCTGTAATTAGGGTTTAACTGCGTTGTAAACTAAGACTGGATATTGATGAACTATAACTACTAAGTGCCCTGTTAAGGTGTTACAGTCACAGATCTTTGTCCCAGCTACAGTTGCAGACACTGGAGTCCTATAACCACCCCTGCCTCTACCTTGGGTGAGACTCCATCTGCTTCACAGGTGTTTCTGAAAGGGCCGATAGTTAGGGTTTTCTTGGTGCACTCTTGAGAATTTAACCCTGGGTCTTCCCCTGTGCCAACAAATGGTTTCATTGCTGGGATTGAAACTATGATTATTAGGAATTGAGGAAGAAGAATCTTTGTACAAAGATCCAAACTGAAACTGTGAAAGCTTCATGCGTAGATTTGTTTCCCTTGTGCACAATATTCTACTTGATCTGTGAAGTTCTGTGCCAAGAAGAAGGGTCAGATCTGAAGAAACGAGGTAAGGTCTGAAAGATTTGTGCTATGTTAACGGTAAATGTGTGAATTTTTGGTTAAAGAGGTAAGATCTGCAAGCTCTGTGCTCTGATAAAGGTAAGAATAGTGAAAAGTTTTAGATCTGGAAGCTTTGTGCTCTGTTGAAGATAAGATTAGTGGAAATTTTTGTTTCTAAAGTATGGATCTAGGTATGTTTGATAAGATTTGTCCTATCTTGAAAACTAGGGCACTGATAGATGAAAGGAGATTTGATATGAATAGATCTGATAAGAATAGTGAAATATATGTTATACCTATGCATATAAATAATGTTTGGACTAAAAAATGGATGCAGGATCATAGAAAGAATTTTTTGCAGGTTAACTACTATGATCCTAGTGCGTAGTACAAGAAAGCCTGGGGATACTTTAGGAGAAAACGAGGATTAACCCTTTGTTATAGTTGCAGAAGACCGAGACATATGGCTAAGGAATGTCCTAGGAGAAGACCTACTTGCCTTTGTTGTAAATCTATGGACCATGAAGTTTTATATTTCCTTATAATGATTGCTAAGCTTGAAAAAATGAATATGAGACAAGAAAACTGTGAGAAAGGTCAGGCAACTAAGACCATGATAGAACCTCAGAAAGAATCATAGACTGTATTGCTGCAAATGAAAGAAAACCTAAATGACCACTGAGATACTAATCTATCAGAGATCTTAAAAGAGAAAGAGAAAATAGAAGTAAGAATATGAGACTTCGACATTGATTGCATACTAGATGAAGAAACATAGGTAAATATTATGATAGAAAGAACTTGGGAAGCTATAGGAAAACCTGCTATGATTCCTTCATTGGGAGGAATATGATTGTTTAGAGGAAAGATGATAACCCTATGTGGAAGACTTACCCAGATATCTATGAGTTCCCATGGAACTTTGATAGAGGAAGAATTTGAAGCTATTAAATTTATTGAGAACAACACCCCATTTTCTATATTACTCAAAAAACCTTTGATTGAAAGGGATCAGGCTAGAAGTAAAGAAGAAGAAATATTAGAGTAGAAGAAGTAAGATTTGAAAGATTTCATGACTAGGAGGATCACACACTTGATTTAAGAACAGGAGGAAACATAAAAGCTATTTAACGCAAGAGACTTGGATGTCGAAGTTGCAAGAAACAAGAAGACTCACAGAAGATTGAAGCACTTACCCCAGATAAAGAAGAAGTATTGCCCCTGAATCCTAGGAAGGAATCTCAACAGTGTGAAGTTACTATGCCAAAAGAAGATAAGAATCAGAATGGGAAGAGGAATACCAAGACAAAGCTCACTGGGAGAAAGGTTAGAAAGATAAGTAAGAAGAGAGCCAAGATCGAAAAGTTACAAAAGGTCCCAGAGAGAACTTCATAGAAGGAAAAATTGAAAAACTGAAACTTCGTTGGGATATCAGAACAATGCCACATGGCACTTCGCTATAACGAAGCAATATAATCATTGGGAACAATATAACCATTGGACCTGTTATCCCCACTTTTTAGGGATAATTAGGAGATCATGTCTCGAGGCTCACAGGTCCTAGACATGGAGTACCGAGAGCAGGATTGACTTGAGCATGGCCCTGGAGGGCCCACCTTTTATTCATTCATCATCCTTGTCTTTTCAACAACAATAAAATCCATCACCATCAGCTTGATCCTATATCAGAAGAGGTTCTTACTCCATGAGGTAATTGGTCCAGGTATCATGGTATGTGTCACTTTTGATCATTGAAACCTTTAAATATATGCATCTGATTCCTTTTATCTCTAACAACTTCTTGGATCTTACGTTATCCCACTTGACCATGGTTGGGGAAATTGAGAGGGTGCCCTAGCAAGCCTATGCCCATAGGTATTGGTTTGCCACTGGGGGAATTTCTGAAAAGCCATCATTTGCTCCCATCATGGTACCATTGTTTCATCTTATCTCCCGCTCATTTATCCCATTCCCCTTGTCTGGGAATTGGGTTGATCCATTTTCAATATTGCACCTTATCTCATGGGAGGAAGGGGCTAAAGGCCCAGAAGGTAAAAGAAAATGGTAAAAGACAAAAGCCTAGAAATAAAACCTCAATATGCTTCACCCAGGGATCCCCAAGAAGGCAGTAAAAAGCCTCTTGGCAAGAAACAAGAGGGACCCAGAAAATAACAAAACAAGACCTAGTCAGAGGATAGGGGGTGTCAGCATGAGCTAGCCTATTAGGTCCATGGGTACCTAACAGTATGACATTTCCACCATTTGGTTACCACACCAGGGCAGTGACCTTTGGTTGCATGTCCAAGGGAAAGGGGGTCTCATCACGAGCCAACCTTCTCATCTCTATGAAAGTACTTATGGGTAACACTGTCAGCTTTGGTCACCATGCCAAGGCAGTGTCCCCTGGTTAGTTCTTGAACAAAAAAATAAAATTAAAAAATAAAACAAGAATAAAAAGAAAACAGGCAAGAATGGGCTTGGAAAAAATTCATCCATGATGGGTACAACTTGCCTTCTACAAAGGCACCCACAGGTAACACTTATGCATCCTTGGCCCTCACTGCATCCACATGTTTTGACATCCCCTAACCACATCACCTCACTTACATGGTTTGGATGAGATCTTTCTGGAAACTTTCCTTTTCTTGTGGACATTGGCCCAATAAGACGCCTTGTCCTTTTCTCCAATCTTGTATTGCAAGTTTTTGTAATGTCTTTGAGATATTGATTGATGTATTAGGGGTTTTATGCATATGTTTAATAATATTGATGATGATATGTGATTGACATTGCTATGATCCCTGTGACTGATGAGCCCATGGAGGGCGTAACTTTTGATGTGCAGGACCATGCCCAACAGAAAGGTACCATTTGGACTGGTACACATGGGGAGATGACCAATTCGGATCTCCATGGGGCTGAAGAGCCCACCAGATGGATGATAAGACCCCATCAAGGGGAAGGGATAGGACATATCTTGATTAGGGGTTTTGCACCTGAGAGGAAGAGGACGTTCCACCAGAGATACTCTGGCAGGACTAGGCCTAGGGGGAATGACCCCTTTTCAGTGGAACGCTAGCCTTGGAAGGCTTAGGACGTCCCCATCTTCACCATGACATAATCCAACTTCATGGGTGCTTTTGGAGGTAGACTGGGCAAAAGTGGCACGTGTGGCATGTTGGGGAGGTCCCTGGGTGGCTAACGTTTTGCTCCTAGATGTCTCATTTTCCCTAGAAAGGGCTAGCACCTCCATTGAAAGGGATTTTACTCTCTTTTCTTCTCAATTAGGGTTTTAATTTGACAATTTAATGTAAAAAAAATATGATTTTGACATTATGGCCTTGTCGACCTTTTTATGACCTAAAGAGTAAATTAGGTCATTGATACACTATATATTGAGGGTTTTCACTCTCATTTTATCATGACAACTCACTCACTCATTGGCGAGGTCTGAAATTTGCACCCTATCCTAGGGTTTTGGTTGATCTAATGAGGTGCACTTGTTGAAGGAAGACAATTTTTGGCATTTTATGGTGTTTCTCTTGAAGGAAGGTGTTACAACTAGGGTTTGCATGGTTATTTCATGACAAATTGTAAGTATTTTTCTGCAAAAATTCTTGAATGAATGGTTGTAGTCTAATTTATTGCATATGTTTATTTATTTTGCTGAATCAAAACTCTAGGTGACAAACACACAAGTAGGTCCTTGTCTCATGTCCCCTGATAGAGAAACTTTCAGCCATTTAAAGAGAGAAAGAGAGCCTAGCCGTAGTTACACTCCTTGTTTCTCTTTCCCTTGTGCTAGCCGTACCATTTAGAATCCAAGAGGAGGAAGACATCCCAGGCCTAGGTTATCTACACTTAGGGCCATTTTTCCTTTAGGGTTTGATGAAAGAGACTTGTGGTAGAAACAATCTCCCTCATTAAGCCTTCTTGTCTTGATTTTGTGCTTCATCTAAGCTAGCCGTATTGCCAGGAAGGAGGAGAGAGCATGCGACCTTGCTTTAGCAACACCAGAGTGAGTCTCTCTCCCCTAGGGTTCCGATTTTGAGGCCATACTTTAGCAACAATTCAAAACTTTTCCCTCTAGTCCTTAAAATCTTGCCTCCTTCAACCTATGCGTCCTTCACTTATGACTCCATTAAACCCTAAGGAACTGATC
Source organism: Picea engelmannii (assembly GCA_009831015.1). Classification (NCBI taxonomy): domain Eukaryota; kingdom Viridiplantae; phylum Streptophyta; class Pinopsida; order Pinales; family Pinaceae; genus Picea; species Picea engelmannii. The sequence continues at coordinate 13,863 of ML818696.1, read as the reverse complement.
TAAGACCTCAAATGTTGAAGTAGAACTTGATCTAAAAAATCTCAAAGATTTTGAATTGAAATCCTAACTACACTAACCCTAGCTCCAACTAACCCTACTAACCCTAAGTTGCTGATGTCTTTATTGGATATTTCATCTTCATTGCAACAACGTTTCATCTTATGAGAAATTGAATGGTAGTTAGAGGCATTAATTAAGTAAAGTGTTGGTTTATTACATTGAATTCCATATCGTTCTAGTATTTATTGGTGAAGTGACATTATTTTATTGCTATTTTGTAAACATTGACTTCGTCAACATTTACTTTCAAATTGCTTATATTGAATATTAGATAGTCTTTGATATATATGAAGTACTAACTAGAGCCTGCATATATCAGTTTATTGTTGCTTTGTTCTCGGGTAGGGATTCTACTTGGTTATATTTTTGGCTATAAGCTGGACTATCTGTTTTGGTGGTGATCTATGAAGGGGGAAACTTGTCATTGTCTGTTTATCCGTTAGCCTCTTCAAAACCCCAGGTCATTGGGGACATCTCCCCTGGGCCTCACCTCCCTAAAGAGAAAGAACTTCCCCATCATGGTGACATTGGGTGGGATAGGTTCCTATTATGCCAGTTTGGACATCTACTTTATAGCCTTTATTCCTAGCTACAAACTGTGTGATAACAAGAACGACACCCCGAATGGGTAGAAAGGAATTTATGGGTAGGAAGCTCGCCATCAGACTGTTGGGACCATGCTGTAATGGACATAATTGAGTTAATGAAGGCTGCTCACCCGTTGGAGAGATACGTTGCCTAGCTATCTATTTATTCCATCGAGCCTTGCACTGAGAACACTTTTGCTAACCATGAATCTAAGCCCATATATTAGTTGATTTCGCACAGTGATCATTACACTATCACCATCCATCCCATAGCATTGAGAATTTACCCTTCAAACCTGAGATATTTAGCCACGAGCATGTATGTCTGAAGAACTTAGCGCAACCGAAGAGTCTATGAAGGAGGTACTCATTGACCTCATGACTGAGAGAGTAATGTTTGTAGGTGTACAAGCGTCATCGATGAGAGGAGTACAAGCCTCTCCATCGACCGCTCACGGATCCGGACCATCCCGACCATCAACAAAAAAGAGAACCAAACACACAGATGACCTAGCAAATGCGAAGATGATCTCGACCATATTTCTCGACTACATCTTGCCTTTGGCCAACGCAGTGATTCACGATAGTATGCCAAGATATTTTGAGTACACCATGGTTACTGCATACCTCCCAAAGGGGATACATGTAGTAAGTGCAAAACAAGACAAGATCGTAGCGTTGAAGTTCAGTGACTTCAACCTCGAATATCACAAGAACCATAGCATGCTCATCCTGTACAAATACTTGACCAATATGAAGGGGAATAATTTGAAGATAATCCCCCAACCATGGACGATGAACCTCGCGTAGTCCACCTTGTTGAATGTAATGAAAATCCCACACTTCGGAAGGCACCAAGAAGTTAATGCCTATGTCAAGCTACTACTTTCATGTTACCATGGAGGCTACTTATGGCTTGACCTCCGTATCATATTCGATCCGACGCTGATCCATAGGATCATCGAATTGAGTATGAAAGGACCTGATCCACAAGACTTCTATCTAGGAAAAGCCACAGATCACGCACTAGCACAGAAGATCGAGGATACATACGATGATGTTGAGAAGGGGATGCGAGGCTACACGGTAGCTTCCATCTAGAATGGTGCAGTGTGCCTAGCATGTCAATTAATTGCAGGAAATATATTAAGGAAGAACCAACCCACGCAGGTCATAGGATTTGTCCTTGACCTTGCAGGGAAGTGCGTGGAAGGTCTACAGATGAACTGGGCAAAGTACCTAGTTATTCAGCTTGAACTGGACTACCACGAAGCACAAGATCAGGGATATGAACTCCATTTTAGCTGGCTCTTGATCCTCATCATGTTTGTTGATTCATAAATTCTAGAAGGTGCGAGCTTCCTGGACATCGATCCATTCGAGCCACTTGCTGCAAAGTTCACCACACTCTGGTACTCAAACGATACGGGGAATTAGTGGTAGTCGAATGTAGTTTTTCATACATTTTACCTCCAGCTGAAGCGAGCCATCAAAGCTAAACCTCACATGACTCTGAACACCCTAAAGAGGTTCCAACCCCTGATGAAGTTCCATGCATATCGACAATTCACCTACATTACAACGCGAGCAGATACGCATAAGGAGGAACTTTAGTCGTACTACAAGCTCACAGAAGAGGACCTTGAGGAGATCACTAAGGACTGGTCAACATTGTTGTGGGGTATTCTACCCTACGGACTAACAAGCTAGGGTTCTAAACTTGTATGCAGATCATGACCCTCAAGACTTAACTTTTCAATTTTTACCCAAAATATCAACCCCTTTTCTCATGCAAACATGGGAAGAATAAACTAGCCTTTTTATTGACGGTTGAAGTAGATCCTCCGTTGAGCCTTTATCTCTTTGCTGTTGCTGCTCCTTCCACAAAGCTTTTCTGCAATCAAGACAAGACTACACATGTATGCTATTGATCTACTAGGGGGTTAGAGATAAAACACAAATCAAATAACATAGATAAGACTCATGTATTCGGGACGGGAAAAGTATCTTTTTCATTAATCTCAATATGAATCAACTTTCAATGATTTCTGAG
>ML818695.1:85488-102940 GCA_009831015.1 Picea engelmannii | reverse complement strand
GAACACACCTGGATTGTTGGGCTCAATTTATTTCTCTTCTCCCTCCATCCATTTCACCCGATCCTTGATCACCCTATTGCACCCTTCATTCCCTCACCCTCCATTTCTTCAACCCTCCACCAATTTTGTCCCTGCATGAATAAACAAGCTTAGGCTAAAAAACAATAGGTGAATAATGAATGGTTAGTAGAATTGTTAATATTAATTAGCATAGTATATTTAATTTAATTAGGTTAGTAGTAGTATTAAGTGTAGTTAGATTAGTAAAACTAGGTTAGGGTTGTTAATAATAAATTAATTAATAATTAATTAACACCTATGTTTGTAAATAATTAACAATAATTAATTAGATAATTAAACAAAATTAAACATAAAATAAAATATAAAACATAATAAAAAATACATAAAACATATAAAATAAAAAATAATAATAATAAAATAAAACAAAATCATAAACAAATAAAAAAAACAAATTAATAAAAAACTAAAAATTATCCTAAGTTTAACCCACTCCCCTTTCCCGTATTTCGGACCCCCCCTTAAGTCACTCAACCAAGGGTCTAAAAATTGAAATCACCATCACCACTTGTCACCTCCACGGGATTTCAGACCCCCCCCCCCTAATACCACTTACCACCCTAAGGGAGTCTGGAATCCGCTCTCCCCCCTCCAAAAACCACTCCTAAAACCATTTTTACCATTCCACTTCAAAGAGAATTTATGGGAAAAAAAGAAGGATTTTTTAGAAACGGAGAGAGTTTTTTCTCCACAACGAGATGAAATTCAATAACCTCTCTCAGTTTTTTCACAAGTATTAGGAATTGGGATAATTGAAGCCATCTCTAAGCACTATTTTTCAGGTTTCCATTTTTCCTATTTTTTCCATGTTTTTGCAATAGATGTTTTGGAAATCTTGAGATGAACATGGAAAAACCGAGAGAGGTTTTCACTCAGTACTAGATCATATAAATTAACCTCTTTCATTATTTTCACATATGGCATATTTTTGGAGATACAAGCATATGAGCCAACCCCTATTTTCAACAGTCCAACCCTTTTTTCATGGGAAACAATTCATAACTTTGAGGAAACTATTTCTATTTTTAGCCAGCTTGTTGAATTCAACCTCTTGATACTGGGGAGAATTTTTCTATATATTGTTATAATTCAAATGTGAAAAGGGGTTGGTCATATGAGAGAAAAAACACTTTTGTGCATTATAATTTTTTCCAAGTGAATGAATGGAATAGCAAGTGATTCACAGGGATTCTTGTGTCAAAATTTTGTTGGTTTTTTTATCCTTTGATTCGTAAGTTATATTATCTATTTACATTCCTTTAATATGTATCTTCTTTCTTGGAAAAACCATATGTTTGATCCAGAATTCATCTTAATGGTGCTATGTTTCAGTTTTTCCAAGTTATCAATGTTTTCATCTTAAAGCATGACTTTAGAATTCATCCTTGGTTTGATGCTCTAATGAGTTTGTCTTTCACCCTTTCTACATTCACATCCTACAACAATATGATATGAATCCTCCACCAAATCTTCCTACCTTTCCCTTGCAAAAAAACCCTCTATTTTCCCATCATCTCATTGGATAGAAAATTTATTTGACATGACTCCATGCCCAATAGATATGTCTATTTTCTCATCAACAAAACTTTAAAAAATCAACTTTGTTGAGCTTATTGCATAGCCTAATATCTTATTTTTTTAGTAATCTAAGCGAGAGAGCCCTCTCTAAGGCTAGAAGGGCTATATTCTGACCTAGAAGTGGTTTGTGGTTACCTCTGTGATTTCTTCCCTCAACTTGGAGAAATTACGGAGTGCTAACAACTCATATTTGGCCCATTTATAGCCTTCAAGTGGAACTGAAGGGCCGATTTAGAACATTTCTAGTATATGGAAGTCCAAGGATCATTGATCTCATGAAGTGACATGGAAACTTGGCACCATTGTTTAATTTTGGGCACATTTCCCGATGTACGTGGGATGTAGTGGTGCAACGTGCATATACGCATGTTGTAATATAGGAAGGGAATGTATATGTGGAAAAATCATTTTTTTAGCTCTAGGATTTGCAAAAAGGAACTTCAAGTCTACATAGAGAAATGGAAAAAGGCGCTCTGTGCAAGATTTCATAGGGTGAGGCAAATATTTCTATAACAATCCAACATCAACTTCGATAAATTCAATTCTCTTGGAAAACCATCTGGGTAGACAAGAAATAGGTGAACTATAGGTGACATCAATAGGTCAATCAAAAGTTGGAGGGTCTTCAATCAACAAACTAGTCGAAATAGAGGGTATCGGAATAGTCTAGTTGGAGGTCGATGATCTAGTTGGAACAAGGAGAAAGTTCAATTGTCCATTTGAAGGACTGAAGTATGGAACATTAGTACCAATTTCAAAGACAACATTAAAGGGGTTATCCTGTAATAATCTAGAAGAGCCATTCAACAAATCAATTCCAGAAGACTTCTCATCAAACTATACATTTCTTCTGATAATGCTTTGTCATTTGATAGGATCAAATAGTCAATAGGATTTCCACTATTCAGAGTATCCCATCATGATGCAATCATGAATATTTGCATCCAAATTATTTCTACAATCATCAAGAACGTGAGACCAAACAAAAAATACAAACACATGGAAGTGTCTGATTGAAGGATTCTTTCCATTCCATTATTTTACTAGAGTCATGGAAGGAACAACTCGAGTCGAGATGCTATTGAGAAGATGATTTTCATAGTATATCACTTTAGCCTAGAAGTGAGGTGACAGGTCTTTAGTATGCAAAAGACATCTGTCCATTTCAACTAATGTTTGATTCTCATGTTCTGCAACACCATTCTGATAAGGAGTGTGAGGAACCAACCACTACCAATCAATACCATATTGAAGTTGGTGTTCTTCAAAAGGTCAATTCACATACTCACCACCATTTTCCGATCTCAATCATTTGATGGGTCGACCACACTAATTCTAAGAAAAGTCCCAAAAATCCTTGAATTTTTCAAATAAAAGGTTCTTATTCTTTACAAAAAAGACCCATGTGAAGTGAGAGAAATAATCAATGAAAGTCAAAATATACCTTGCACCTACCAGTGAAGGTAAAATTATGCAACAGACATCATTGTGAACCAATTCCAGTAGGTCTTGTGCTCTCCATGATTTATCATATTCAAATGGTTCCTGATGATGATTTCCAAGTACACATCCCTTATAGACTCCTTAAGGGGGAAACACCTTCAACAAAGAAACAACCTTGTTCTAATTTTCTAGTGCCTACATACTTAGAAAGTTCAAGTTTTTGAGTCGCTCATGCCAAATTTGAATTCTCTCATTAGTGTGAGAAATAAGTGTAGTTGGTTTAGGTTTAGGTCAATTCATGTCATGGAACTGGTACAAATTGTTTGTGGATTTGAGAAGCTCGTGGGTGACTATCGACATACCTTTCTTCAAATCATGCTACATAGAAATGATCTAGACAAAATTCCACAATCTTACATGTCTGTTTATGAAGCAGACACCACCTCTGCCTCGACAGAGATGTTGTGCGACCTCCTAGTCTTAAGGATCATTCATTCACTTCATGAGCTGAAGTGGCTCTTTCGATTCCCTGCTGGAATATCCTTTCAATCGATCCACAGGTCCTTTCGAAAACTCCCCTGTGCGAACGACACTAGGCATGAGCTCCTTTTTTTCCCAAGCGACCACAGTTCTATGACCAAGGCCTATTCTCGAAGGCACTTGTCGCAACCCGCAATATCGCAAGTTCGCGAGTCGAAGCTCTCGACTCCTCCTTTCCAAATTCACGATGCCCGAAATGTCGATACAGGTATAGCTCCTTCCCTTGTCAGCGCCCTCCGTGCGTGACCACCGTCTAGGCTTAACGCTATCACCTCTCACTACTCACCCCTTTGTGAGTTCAATGTCGAGCTCCCGTACTCTTCTTCCATGAATCCCTGAGACGCGAGAAATCAACAGAGTGTTGACTCCTTTCTCCAGGCGACGCGTGTTCACCTGTCAACCACGTGGGCCCCACCTTATGGTTCTACCATTCACACTCGTGCCTCGGCTCTCGGCACTTCGTGACTTCTACAGTCAAGACGAGGTCCTCTCAACCTCTGAACCCTCAAATGCACAATAGGTGATGGGGTTCCTGATCCAACGATCCTCCCGTTCTCTGGATCCAATGGCTATCCTCGCTCCTCGCGATTTTGCAACTTCACGACTTGGAGCACCCAACCCCTGGGCTCTCACCTTACGAACTTTCGATTTCATGAGATCTGAATCCTGGACCCCTTCGGAACTTCACCGATCCTTCATTCGCTACCACCTGTCCTCCTCAGATGGATGGTTCAGATCTCCTCGCGACTTTGCTACTTCTGATGTTGAGTGCTCGGACTTTCGTCCTCTGGACCCCTGAACTCCTGAATGCCAAAATCCCAATATGATACTCCTTCAGCACTTTCACTTTACTGTTCACGAAGGTTTAACCCCCATGCATCTCCTGTCAGATCTAACGGCTAATGGTTGTTCGCTCGAGATCTGACAGTTCAGATCATCTCTCATGTGCGCTCCTCCTGCACTGCCTCCTGGACGTGGAAACCTTTCAACAGTCCAGATATCTTCAGATCATCTGACGATAGATGTTGCTCCTTCCGAGCTTGCGTACACTTTCTTCTTGGACTTGGAAGAATTTCAAATTGTCAAGGCCTTGGCCTTTGCCTTCTTTTCCCTGCGAGCTCTGTGACTTTAGTCCTCGCCTATGCATATAAAAATGTTTCTTCTCCCAAGCTTTAGGGAACCTCGAACCCTTCAAAGAGTTTTGTGACTTTTGCACTCCTCGCAAAGTCTTCACACACACAATGCTATCTCTTCTGAGCTTTTCATATGCTCATGCCTCTAAGGGATTTTATCCTTTTTCCCTTCTCCTTCAGATGGATAACTTGACTGCCCTCCTGGAACTCTGTTTGCTCAAGAAACCTATTGTTGAGTCTTCAGGGTGTTCAGCAACCCTGAGAAGATCCTTCAGTGGATTCTTCTTCAAATTTACAGAACTCAACAGAGTCCTCTTCCTATGCCTATTTTCACACTGACTCAATGTCCACCTGGCAGGGTTGTACATAACTCCTCTGAGCTTCTATATTATTTTGAGCTCACAACAGAGTTCTTCTCCTGTTCACTCCTTGCACTGCTCAATGCCCACCTGGTAGAGTTTCTAGAATCCTCAGTGATTCTTGCTTCTAATGAACTCATAGCAGAGTTCTTCCTTTATGCACTCCTTGCACCTACTCAATGCCCTCCTGGTAGAGTATCAAGAATCCTTAGTGATTCTTGCTTCTAATGAACTCACAACAGATTTCTTCCTTTGTGCACTCCTTTCACCTGCTCAATGCCCACCTGGCAGAGCTTTACAAAACTCAAAGAGAGTTTCTGTCTGCAACTGTTTTCTTCTCCACAACAGTGCCTCCTGAGGTGTTCAACAACCTCACAGGTCTTCCTCGAGTTCATGATTTTAGATTTTGTGCCCACTTGGCACATCTTTGTCTGAATCCGCAGAGTTCAGAAATGCTTCTATGCACTGGTATTCATAGTCCGCAGTACTCTGTCATGCCCTCCTGGCATGAAACCACAAAGAACCTCTCAAGCCTGAAAATCAAACAACTCCCTGCAAATGCACAATCATGACATACATTCACAGCATAAATAGAACACACACAAACATTCATTCAACATAGGAAATATGCAGGAAAAACTGTTGTTTGTATTAAATGGAAAATGCTTGTTTTTACAAGGTGTTATTGAGCTTAGACTTTAACAGAGTCTCAGCTCCTTCTCTTCTGCTCTCTACTTGCATATTCTCTTCTCTCTACTAGCTCTTCTATTACAACTATCTCAAAATGAGATCGTAATTGATCTTTTATATGAGGGGACTCTTCGAGCTCTTCCCTCCAATCTCACCTACCATATTCAATTACATTGAATGGGCTATCTAGTCCACAATCCAGATCTAGATCTCAGCCTTCAACATTTAAGGCATACCTACTTCTACGCATGTGCAAAGCACGACCTCTCAGTTCAACAACCTAAAACATTTAATTACATTCAATTTCAAAATTGAAAACGAGGGCTATGCCTCTCTTCAGCATGCAATTTGAATTCGCTGACGTGGTTGGCTGGTTGGCTGGCCTATGTGGAGAGATGCTCCTGCATCATCTGTGTTAACTGAGCAATAGATAATCGATTGGCATTGAGATTTGGCACATGATAGATATCGACAATATTCCCATGTCGACAAGAAACATCACGTTGATCAACAACATCCAGAGCAAAATCATCAACAACATAGATTTTAATTATCAGATTTCTTCAACAATCCCTAATGATGGTTGGAGTGTCCACTCGCAACATTGGACATTTCAAAAAATCCGTACATAGTTCATTTCAAAAATTACAAACAACGAGACGTATATTTTCCTCAACTTCGTCCAACCACATGAATAAGGAGGCATCCTTAGCCCTGTGGCGAGTGCACCCAGAGTCAACTACCCATTCATTTTGTGTAGAATGATATAACAAGGCCTGAGAAGTTACAACTTGGAAGGTGAAATTATCAGTGGGTCGACATACAATGGACACATATCCTTCAAGTTGTTTAACCTTCTCCTCTAAATCATCTCTATTCTTATAGAATACTTTCTCCACATATCCAATATTTCCACGGTACCGACATGTCTTCTTATTTCGACTTCATTGTGGTGCATCTTCCTATGTCTGAGGTTTCTAGTCATGGTATGCAGGTTTCTGTGTAGAGGCATCAAATGATACTCTATCCATAGGATCCATCTTCCATTTCCCTTGAGAAAGTGGGAATGGTATTTACCACCAATATTTCCACCTCCAAGCAATATATGTTGATCAGTAATCGAAAGACCAAAAAAATATTCAAAGGTGTAATCCTTACCATCTTCCTTGTGTGCTTTCCAGCTGATGCATAAAGTTAACACAAACACGTTGAATTTTGTTCTCAATTTCATCAGGACCAATTTGATGAGTTGTCCATCCTTATTCTGATAGTTCTTTCCACGTTCCCCCAATTTCAAATAGAGTTCTTTGACACACGCCAAATAGTCCTCCATTCTCTCAAATGAATGAGGATCAATATAGATAAACTCTTTCTCCAACTGCATGATGTGGCTCTCATTGAATCAATCGAACAACAAATTCAACTTCTTCCAGAATTTATGAGGACAGATGATTCCACTGAGGTGAAAATTAATCTCCCATGATATGTAGGTCGTAATGACTCTTACAGCCTCATCTTTCTTTCCATCAACAATGAACTTTTCCTGGTCATTTTTTGGATCTAGAATCACAATCTTCGTATATTGCCATAGTTCTTTTCTCTTGGGTAGGGTTTCCATATCTGGTGACTATACTACATAATTTGATCCATTCAAAACAACAAGATTAATATTCGATGTCATCTTTGATATATAGATATATTGGTCTATTTCAATAAGTTACAATCAACAAACCACCATCCCAAATTAAATAACACAACAAATCCGACTCAACAACATTTGCAGATAACAGGTCAAGGTTTTAAACCATTGGCTCTAATACCATGTTGGGGAATATGGTGAAACACGACATGAAATAGAGAACATAGTACTATAGATAATTGAAGAGGAACAAAAATTTTGAAGATAAAGGTGATGTCTAAAGACACTATTACAACACTTAAGCAAATCGCACTGTGATAAGAACATCACAGTGCATGTTGTACATCTTGATTTGTGTGATCTATTGCACAATATCCATTATTGATAATGATCCAAGAGGTCTTCTTTTATAGTCTCAAGATCTAACCAACTTCCATAGAATTCAAAAGGTCTTGTCCACATGTAACAGTTGACAGTTAGATTTGACTCAACCAAATTCAAATTGTCAATTCGTCTCAATAGGGATGCTTGACACAACCACCAACGTGTCTAAATCGTAGTCGATTATTGGAATGGTAGATCCAATGTTCGACTATCTTCGACTGTTGTTCGACTGTCCGACCGATAGGAACATTGGCTACTCGAACGATTGGTGTAGTCTGTAGGTTGATCGCCCAACCAACTATATCCTGATGTAGGTCGACCTCTCAACCGACTGAACCTAGGGGATGTGTGATGAACCATCAATGCTTTATCTTCCAACCGTATCTTTGGAAAATAGAAACCTTTAGAGTGAAAATAAAGGAATTCCTAATTGAAATGAGTCGTCCATGCACAATAGAACAATACTCTTAGCCCATAAATGTATGGAAATGGTAAAAATGAAATATGCGGCAACACGGCTTCATGATCTCGATCTACAATGGGATTGGTTCTTCAAATGCACTCTAATACCATTTTCGACAACACAGGTATTCCAATAGAGGAAGAACACCTTTAGTAACCATTCACACAACCAGATCAAAGATCAACACACCAATGTTTTGACATGGTAAAACCCCCGTGGGGAAACATACATGGCCCCAGCCAATGTGGCCATTTGGAATAATGTATTAATGAAAAAGAAGAAATTACAAAGAGATTTACAAGAGAGTTTCTCACAATTAATCATCAGCAAATGACCCTCCATGCAGATCATGGACCAATCGGGTGTTAATCCATAGATAAATGTAGTTGTTAATATAGAGGAGAATATGATTCATCAGATCACTCTATGTCATGAACATATCATGACCGCCATATTACCTAACTATAAATGCATACTAATGGATACTAAAGAAACACTCTTTTACCTTGTTGTAACATGGGTTAAAACTAAAAATAAAAATTCAAAATTTTTATTAGAATATGTTTTCTTTCCTATTTACTTTGTTTACCAAAATGTTAATTTGATTTTTATCTATTAGATTAATTTTCCTTCTCTTATTTCGTGTTAATTTTTATATTTATTAATTTTAGTTTTAAACTTAGATTTTAATTTCTTTGATTTAGTTTTAATCGTTTAAAATTTTACAATAGTTATGTTTCTCGTATCGTTCTTGTATATATAAAACTAGATTTATTTTGTTTAATATAATATTTTAAACTAATAAAATAAAGTTTGTGTGTAGGTCAACCAATGTAAAATATGAATATTGACGACCTATATTTTCTTGCGAGCATAGATTAACGATTCTCATTGTTTCATGGTACCCGAAGGCTCCTTTGTAATTCAAATCTCTCGCTATTAGATCATTGGGATGTCAGGTCATCGACCTTCTAGATGGTAAAACTTTAACAACAATAAGACATGACTAATGACTCGATATGATGCCACATCACCCGCCAAAAGAACACTGACAAGGCCAACTAGTAGATGCCACGTGGGCACGTGGAACCTGCTAGATGTATGGGTTATCACAATAGATCCAAGTGACACATGACCTTCTTTTCCACCTCAGTGCTAACACAAATCAATAAAAGGATGCCACATAGCCATGGGACCCAGTAGATGACATTAGTAGTGACTTCATGTCGGACCTCCGAACCCTGGGAGTTCACCGCATCCGAGAGATTTTTCTTTTAGTCCTGATTTGGTTCCACGTTAGCCTCCCATGTGGCATGCCAACTCAGCACTAATACAGAGATACCATGCGCTCATATTATTTTAGCATGACATCGCTAGGGTTGAAGTATTTTGGTCCCAAAACATATCAAATTGACGACTCATAATGGATCAAGCTCTAGATCAATAACAAATATCGGATCTGGGATATATCAGATCAATGGTCGAGATTGCTTTGGATATCGGACATTGGGATATAATGGAAAGGTTAATCCTAAACTCTTCCAAAAATCCAAGGACCTACATACATTAGCCGACGTATGCAACCAAACAGGAGGTGCCACGTCATGATGGGTTCTCACCTATCGGATCACCATGCTCCTAGACCGCAATTGCACATCATATTGATCCGATCTGATATGACGTCATGATGGGTTCTTGGCTATCGAATCACAGGGATGTCATACTTTTTATGAAACCCTTCTCATGATCTCTTTTGGTTCGGTAGATATATAAACTCTTACACGTGGAGTGCCACATCATCTAGCCAATGAATGACTGCCATGTGGACACATGGAATTCGTCAGACATGCACCAGATCAAGGGGAATCGTGGCATGTACTTATTCCACATCAATGACAACAGGGACCTGTTATCACACTAAGTTTCCTTTGGTCTTTAGCCCTTAGTTTTAAGTTTTTTAAGCCTTTAGATTTTAATTTTTTGTTTTATTTTCTTAAGTGTGATTTAGTTAGGTTACCTTGAATAAATGAAGGCTCGAGTGTTGGCTCATTTTTTACCCTCACATAGATTTTTGGCCTAGGTTCATCTTCTTGTCTTATGTTTTGACTCACCTCATGACTTGACACCAAGCCTGACTCATCCCATGACCAACATGACTTGACATGTCACTCTTTCCACTCATACCTTTGTATCCTTGCCATGTTGTCTCTATGTCCTATTGAAGGTGGTCAAATCATCTTTTTGAAAAAGAGCGTTGCCAACTCACTAGGAGTTTCCGTAGCACACTCCTTGTCCTTTATTCCTTGCCATATTTCGTTATCATTTTCATGAGGTCATTCCTACCTTGTTTTTAGAACCATATTTCCTTAAAATATGCATTCGAGGATTTGATTTTAATGAGTTTGTTAACGTTTTTAAATATTTGAATGTTATCAAAATTGGTGTTGTTGAAATTTCTAGTTTAGAATAAGTGAAGACAGCGCTACGAGATCAACTATTGAGGTGGATTTGGAAGCTAAGGTGGTCATGGTGATCTCCCAACTAGTTGCAGAGCCTCAAGTCATCATTACTCCTTTAGGTATTTTGTAGGCTCCCTTCTTTGCATAGCAGATTTGTGTGTTAGCTGCTGACTGATTTTCGGTAATGATCGTCTCTGCAAATCGCTCCCTCCTTGATCCCTCTCCATTCATATTTTCTCTCACACATACCTGCAGTCATTATCACCTATTGTTTAGTTATCAAGACACCCATTCACCTTGCTCCCAAGTTTTTAGTGCCCAAGCAAACGTTTATTCCTTGTGTGCGCATTGCGCTACCCAAAATCGTTGTTGAAACTTCGTTGCATTTCCCTTGCTTCCTCTACTATTTGGATTGGAGTGTTTTTAACCTGGTTTTCAAAGACCATTGCAGTGGTTTCCTTCATCATATTGTTATTCTTCAGTTTGAGATCTGTAAATAGTAAGGGGAGGGAAAATTGCATCTCTTGATTTCCAAAAGCCATCAAAACAGTGTGAGTTAGAGGAGAATCCTAGGAAAAAGCAACCATTGTTCATTGTGATTATCCCATTGAAGTATGTATTTGTTTTATCTCCTAGACTTCACTACACCATAGCCTTTGACCTCTTATCTTGACCCATGGAGACACCTCAGAAGAAGAAATCTCACAAGGGGGGCACTGTGGTCATAACTGAACCCTCAAAAATACATTTATTCGAGGCAGAGACAATGGTTAGGGAATTTTTTCAAAGGGTGGGATGCCTCTCTTTCTGCCAAAACATGCAGAGGGGACATCCTAAAGTGGCCAGGCAATTTGCCTCACATTTTTATGGCCTTAAGACTAAGGTAGGAGACCTAGAGTTTGAGGTGTCTAAAGCCTCCATTGCAGCAGCCACAAGGATTCCTAAAACTAGGGAGAAATGGTTTAAATCTATGACTTTGAATTTTTCCTTCTCCAAATTTTTCCTTAAACCAGATTATAAGACTGACAACTTGTCCAAGGGAGTGCCTAGAAGTCATCTAGTTGCATATTTTGACAAGATGTTGAAGATCATCCATAGATACTTCACATGTGAGGGGAGATTTAATATGTTATAGAAGTACCATATAATAATTTTCCTTCATTTTACTGGTAAATATGAAATGAATATCCCTTTATATTTGTTGAGGAGCATGGGGAAAATGTCTGACAGAGTCCAAGCCAAATCCAAGGTTGTGGACACTAGTGTTTTTCATTCTGGATTGATCAGAATGTTGGTTTTGGAAGAATTGAAGAAGAGGAACATTCCTTCGGAGAAATTCATTATTTCTTCTCACATGAAATTGGACACGGCTTCAACTCCTCAGTCAGAGATGCAAATTCCTTTTCCACCTACTAGTGATGCTCTATTAGGAACAAGCAAGAAAAGGAGGAGGAAATCCATCACTCAAGACAAAGAGGTTGTTAAGGAAGTTGAAGATGCAAACAAGGAGGCATATCATTCTCCACAGAGAGACTCTTCACCTCCTCCTGCACCAGATTTGGAACAGGTCCCTTCATCCACTAAAGCCACATCCAAGAAAGGAAGGAAATTGCATTTCTCTTCATCTCCCTCAACATCCAGAACAAAAGTCAGGAAACCTTTCACAATATCATCAGCTCTCAAGGAGGATGTTGAAGCACAAGTCCTACCAAAGGTTTCTATTCTGAAGAAGAAGAAATATAAGGGAAAAGGCATTTAGAAGCCTGTTGAGGTGGTATATATAAGCATGTTGAGGTGGTAGATATAGCCCCTGTGCAGCAGAAAGATGAAGGTGAAGCATGAAGAAGCATGTTGATACTATCAACATAAGAACTCCACCTTACAATCATGCCTTCAAAATATTGATTAGACAGCTTAGGGAAGATAGGAAGGAGGTTTCTCGTTTGGAATCAGAGGTTTTATCTAAAAGAATTGTCATGAAGGAGCTAATGGATAATTACAACGACACTCTTGATTTGGCAAGATTTGCAGCTAGAAGAGCTCTTCCTCTTCATAAACAGCTCAAGAACCTTTATATACAAAACAAATATTTTTAGTCTCAGAACAGAAAAATCAAGTCAGAGTTGCAACACTTCAAGGATGAAGTGGCCCAGAGGAATTTGAATGTGCTAGTTGAAGTTGCCATTGAAAAAGAGAAACCAATAGTGAAGAAAAGAACACCTGCAGTTAATAAGCATGTCACTACACAAGGAAATCATGTTGTTGTGCCAGAAGGAAGTCCTCCTTCCACAAGAATGAGTGCCAAGTTGATGAAGTGATTGGGGGAATGTAAGCTCCATTTTTTAGAATGGTATCTTTTTGCAAGGGTAAGTGATCGAGGATGTATTATTTTTTTCCACTTATACAGGCTTTACATGCTCCTAACGAATTCGGCTCAAGGTTTTTATGCTTTTCAAAATATTAGTCTCCTCATATAGAAAGAGCACATACATTCCGTAGTGCTATGGCGCTATGAAATCGTCTATTTAGCATGTCCTGCCAGTCTGCTACCTACAGTGCTACCCAATATTTAAAGACTAAACGTAACAAGGGCGCTACCGAACTCACAAAGATATATTATAGTGGAGCTACCCAATTTGTTTTGATGATGGGTGCTACAAATTCAGAAGAACCAGTTTAGTATTGGCGCTACCGAATTGCACACAGAGATACATAGGCTTGGTTCTATCGAATTATACACAAAGACTGAATTACACACAGAGATACACAGGCTCGACGCTACCAATTCTGTAGGCCTGATTTGGATCTACGCTACGACATGTGTAGATTATTTTGTAAAGGTGATACAAAAAATCGCTACCCAATGTGCTACTGAATGACGCTACCAACTGGTACCAGGAATCAAGGGGTTCTATTTTATCACTCTGGAGGGTGTTTGATGATGTGGAGAAATTCTAAGATCATAGGTGGAAGCATGATGACAACTCAAAACCTCTACAGGACACTTGGCATGGAAAGGTATGTGCATCAATGAAGACAATTTTAGTTAAAAAAAATTTGGATCAGTTGCTAGCATGTTTCGTTTTTTATAGCATAGTTGTTAACACAATTGTTAGATTGAATAACAAATTTGGAGAATCCTGTGGGAGGAAATGCATCTCGCACCTCTAGTTGTTGCCTTCCCTTTTTGTTATAAATAGACATTACAAATGCTTTGGTAGGTTCAGATGGTTGAGCTAGGCTCCCTTATTGTAATATTTTGATTAAGCATATTGGTTCTTTGGTTATGTACTTGACTTGAGACTTCTTGATTAATATAAGTTAACTTCTCTATTTCCATATTATTGTCACTTATACTGAAGTGTTCATGATTGAATGATTCACATGGGATTGTTGTATCTGTATTATGATGAATGCTTGATTATAGTATTGTTATGATGTTCTTCAGTTTCCTTAAACTTTGAATTCAAAAAGATATTGTGTTTGAGTTTTTCCTCCTTAGGCTGCTTGAATACCTTATTTCCATAGCAAACCTCTACATTTCCCTCACCAAATTCTTCCTTCTATTCACTTTTACTCCCACTCACTGACTAAAGTTGATCAAGACCTCAATTTCTTGTGCATGTTAGCCCATATTTATGAGTTAGAACATTATTATCATGATTCTTATCCATTTGACCTTTTAAAACACTCATTTACATTTACACATAATCTGATGGGTACTGGGCTTATCCTCTCTACAATCTAAGGGTGATTCCTAGTGCTAACATTCTTGGACAGGGGATGGCATGCTCCCTGTGAGCTACCAAGAACAAGTAGTTTCAGTGCCTTATCCTAGGGATATGGGGTCACTTATTCAATAAAAAATAAAACAAAAATGATATTTACAATGGCATGGAAAGCCACTCATGGCTTAAGAAAAATACCTTTTCAGAAAATTCCCATTGACAGGGCCATAATCCTCCAAATTCTGCAACGTGTAAGTGTTATTTGAAAATACCTCAGAAATTTTGAAGGGACCAATCCACAAGGCCTCAAATTTACTATGCTTGCCTTTGTCTTGCTTGGGTTCATCCCACTTGAGAACTAGATCTCCCAACTAGAAATATACTTTGCTTATATTCTTGTCAAAGGCTTGTTTGATCTTATGTTGATGGTCTTGTGCTTTATCCAGTAGCTTCTCTCTAGTCTATTGCACTTCTACCAGCTGTTGTATTCTTCTAATCATATCATCAGGTTCTCCTTGGTAGTCTTGGAAGAATTTTTCCACAGGCAAGGCAAGATGAGAAGGAAATATGGCCTCAACTCCATACACAAGTTAAAAAGGAGAGACACCAAGAGATCTCTTTGTTGTAACTCTATCATCCCACAAAGAAAACTTGAGCTTTGAATCCCATGCTTTCTTATTGTCTTCTAATAGTCTTTTGATGATCTTTATAAGGCTCTTGTTATAGGAATCTGCTAGTCCATTCCCTTGGGGGTAGTAAGGAGTAGAATGAACCAATGTAATTCCATATTGTTCACAAAACTTGATCAATGGTTCAATCTTGAAAGATGCAGCATTATCAGTAAAAATTATGTTTGGACAACAAAATCTCACCATAATATCCTCAAGAAAACCAACGATTACCTTGTGGGAGGAATTCCTTGTAGGGATGGATTCTATCCACTTAGTAAAGTACTCAGTGGCAGTCAAAATCCACCTATGTTGAGTTGTCTGATAAAGGTTCTCAAGTCAGCCCTCCATTGGCAGAATGCACTTGGTACAAGGACATTATATATTTTCTACAGAAGTTGCAGCCTCCTGATGGTATGGAGAAGAACAAGGTAAGAGATTTGAAGCTCAGATCAATCAAATACTATCTTATTGACCAAGTGTTGTATTGGAAAGACCCATTAGGAGTGGCATGCACAAACAATTGATTTCTTGATCAACTTCAGTCAATCAGTGGGAGTAAAAGTGAATAGAAGGAAGACTTTGGTGAGGGAAATGTAGAGGTTGATCAAGACCTCAATTGCTTATGCATGGTAGCCTAGATTTATGAGTTAGAACATTATTATCCTGAGTCTTATCCATTTGACCTTTTAAGACACTCATTTACATTTACACATAATCTGATGGGTACTGAGCTTATCCTCTCTGCAATCTGAGGGTGATTCCTCGTGCTAACAAGACCGACGAGGGGGTGCCACATGTTTGTGGTGATGTCATCATGTTGCATCATGTCGAGTCACTGAACATCGGGTTTTATTATTGAAGTTGTATGTTTTTCAAGGAAAGGTCTATCTGATAAATTCGGGACCCAGTTCTTAAAGGTTACACTATGCACAAGGTTTTGGGAATTTAAAATCAATTGGGAAGGATTATTCAATATAAAGCCATGCAAAACAGATTTCTTGGTGAATGTGGGATTAAAACAATGGTTGTGAAATATTATTAATCATAGAATCATGGGTTGTGATATCTTATCTTGGTGATCCAATGGTTGTTGTGAAACGATGATCTTAAAATATAATTTGGGGCATTCAATCAACAAAAAAAGGGTTTCTCTTCAACAGTTAAAAGAAACTAAAGAATATATAACTAAATTTATCTAGTTTTAGAAATCAAATATCATATTGTAGTTAGAGATCCATGAAAAATAGGATCGAATAAAAAATTATGTTATGATCCCTTTTTATAAATGCTGATGGAAATTCAATGTAAAGGGAATTTTTGCGCCCTGAGAAAATACACAACTTTCAATCAAATCTATTCCTACATATGATAGAGAGATTATGATTTTCATTTATAGGGTTTATATGCTTTTTCTCTATGTTTCCATTGTTGATATTATGGTAGTTGTGGGAGGTATTAACCCCCATGTGTAGCCTTTGACAAGACTAGAATATAATGGGAAGTAAGAGAAACACTAAAACATTGGAGAATAACCCTAGAATACAAGTTGACTCAAGAGAATATTTAATATTGAGTTATTAGCCTCCAGAAAGAGAAGTCAGCCTAGTCAAGTGAGATAAAGAATAAATAGAGGGTGCTAGAGCTCATTTGTCACTCACTCACTCACAACTACATAAGGACAAGAAGTGTGCATGAATGGAAGACAGATGCAGTTGCAGTAGTGGTGACTTGGTCTCTTGGTTATGGTTCAGACTTTCTACTTGGTCTTTGGTTATTCTTGCTTGGTGTGCTAACCTTGGAAAAATGTGTGCTACCTTGGTTGGCTATTATATTGCTTCCAGAATTATTTTTTCTGTCAAGGTTAAGATGCTTAGGGGTGGAATTTGTGCCTATGTTTGGGTGACAATATTTATATATTGTCTATGGTGAAATGATCACACCTATTTTTCTAATAGCTTATGGGCCCACACTATCTTCGGACAATCTAACCGCTGAAAGATAGATTGGGAGGATTTTCTCAGTTGCAGTTGCATTCAAAGTTTTGTTGCAGCAATGAAACACTAACCCTCTTGTTGAGGCACCTTAAGTGAAGATCTTGACCTAATTCCTAGATAGTCTAGTGTTTCCTACCCTGGCGCACCTCCTGGTACTCTCAGCAAGCCAAGGCATCAAGTTTGATTTTTTTATCAAATTCAAAGGTTGACAAAGTCAAAGAAGTCATGACTTACTCTATGAAGTCAGAAAACAAGTTATAAGGGGCTTCTAACTTCAGAACATGGAAGACAAG
>ML818695.1:61346-85388 GCA_009831015.1 Picea engelmannii | reverse complement strand
TGGTACTCTCAGCAAGCCAAGGCATCAAGTTTGATTTTTTTATCAAATTCAAAGGTTGACAAAGTCAAAGAAGTCATGACTTACTCTATGAAGTCAGAAAACAAGTTATAAGGGGCTTCTAACTTCAGAACATGGAAGACAAGGATTGGCCTCATTCTTGCCAAGAATAAAGTGTTGGATATCTTGAAAGGAAATATCATGGAACCATAGTTTGAAGCAAGAAAAGAGAAGGAACCTCCGAACATTGAAATTATGGATAAGTTCAAGGAAAATGATATCAATGTTATGAGAATCATAGTGGACTCTATAAAGGACCATTTGATACCCTACATCTCTCATCTTGACTCATCTAAGAAGATGTATGATGACCTAACTAACCTCTTCTCAATCAGAAATATTAGACAAGTGATGAGTCTGAATAATGAACTCTATGATATGAAAATGAATGATGATGGAATCATAACATCATACTTTGTAAGAATCTCTCAATTAAGAGATCAAATACAATCTATTGAGGAAATCATTTCAAAAAAGGAACTAGTAAATATAGTACTCAATGGTCTTCCCAAGACATTGATGCATTTCCTTCAAGCATGAACACAAGAACATAGTATCCCAGATTTGAAGAACTTTGGACTTTTTGTGCACAAGAAGAATCAAGGATTAGCAAAAAATAGAAATCCCAAAATAAATATGATGATCAAGCCTACACAAGAAAGTTAAAGAAATTCATGAATAATAAGAAGTTTGACTCAAGGAAGAAACCAAATCAAGAAAAGGATATGTCAAAAATACAATGTTTCAACTATCGAAAATATGGTCACTACAGGAGCCATTGTCCTGAGTTAAATAAACGGAAGGAAACACATGAAGCAACAATTGTCGAAGAAAAATAACCCTCAAAGAAAGTCAAGCAAGATGAAGCAAATTTCTTCTTCTAGTCAAGGTAACAATATTATTTTGTAACATAGTTCTTGTACATGTCATGTTTATATAGTTCTTGTACATATCATGCATATATATTTCTTAAAGGATAAGATGGTCAGTGAAACGATACTTATGGAAGAATAACAAGATAAGGATTTCTATTACGATGACTACAAGTCAAGTAGTGTAATTGAAAAAGATGAAGGACATTGACAATCTTTGGTGAAAAATTCCTGAGGAATCTATTATATAAGTAACAACTTCTAGATAGGCTGAAATCGTAATCAAACTTGAAGAGACCCAAAAGGAGACAGACCAGAAAGAATTCAGTAATCAATATAAAACTAGAATAAAACGTGTGACACTTTGCAAAAAGAAATAAGGATGCATACAAAATCATATACTCTCTTAGATGGAGGGAGATGATTGCAAAATTCCAAAAGAAGAGCATGCATTCATGCATGAATATCGGATTAGGAGGGAGATAATCCTAAATGATATGATCCATTAAAGAATATGTGAATATTATAAAGTATATGTCTATGTTTCCCATTGGAAGTAGTAGCCATGATAAGCATCATGTGCTCAATTTGACTCTAGAATAAGTCTTCTTCAAAAACAAGCCTTAAGTATCCTTGGTTGTCCATCTACATCTATGTTCCTATGATGAAAGGAAGAAGTTGGAATCTTCAGGAAGGAAGGGCATGGAATCTATAGAATACTCCATGGACCCCAAAGTTAAATAGGAACACGTGGAAGAACATGAAGATTTCAAGAAAGAAAGAAAAATCCAAAACAACCAGTTATTATATCGAGAATCATAAGACTACCATCATGGTTTGAACCCACTAGAAGAAGTCAAGCAGAAGGAATGGAAGCTGTGATGAATAACAATGTATGTAATAAATTGTGAAAAATATTTATGAATGGAAGCACTGATAGATAAAAGGCGAGATTCAAAATTAGAGGTTCTCTTGGAAGGAGGGAGAAGACTATGATGATAGCTTGTTCTAGTCAAAGAGATATACCTATATCTGATCTATTATATCTCTTTCAGTATTCATGGATTTAATTTTACATCAGTTTGATGTAAAAGATTGTTCTTCCTAATAGAGAAATTGAAGAAGAAACTTATGTAAAGCAATCTCAAGGTTTTGAGGTATACCCGAAAGAGACCCATGTATGCAAATGGAAGAATACCTTGTATGGATTCAAGAAACTTGATGCAGAGTATCTCATATACAACAGAAGCATGTAAAAAACTTCCTATGATAGAGAAAGTGTATCAGAATGGTTACTCAGTATTCTGGGATGATGGATTGCAAATCCATGGAAAAATTCCATGATGACAGATCTGAAGAAGTTGAGAAGACTATAATCTAGTAGAATCATCCTTGTACTAGAAGTTGTTTGGCTTTGATGAATAGTAGGCCACACATTTTATTTGTTGTGAACATGTTGAGTTAGTTTCAAATGGAACCCAACCATGAGAATTGAATAATTGCAAAGAATGCCTTGAAATGTCTTCATGAAACATTTGAGTACATTTGCATGGATTTATCGATTCAGATTGAGTAGGGAGTGCAGATAGTAGAAAAAGTGCTTCTTGGAAATGTTCCAGTTTGATCTTTTCCATGATATCATGGGCTAGAAGGAAACAAAAGTTTGTTTCACTCAGCACTGCAAAAGCAGAGTATATTACATCTTGTGATACTTGTACGGAAGCAGTGTGGTTCTGTAAGTTGGTTTATGGGTTGTTTGATCAAGGGTTGAATTTGATCATGATATATTGTGATTATCAGAGTTGTGTGAAGCTTTCAGAGAACCCGTTGTTCCATGAAAGGTCAAAGAACATTAAGATCAAGCATAATTTTCTCCATGATAAAGTCTAGAGGGGAGAAGTGGTTCTCCAGTATATCTCCATATATGAGAAGATAGTGGATATTATAGTAAATCCTCTATCCAATATGAAAAGTTTGCATACTTAAGGGACAAGTTGGGGCTCGTGGAGATGACTTCCTTGTTGGAAAATGAAGTGATTTCTCTCAGGTTGGGAGGGAGAACAATATGTTATTGATTTATGAATAGTCATTTTCCAATTTAGAGAATGGTCCAGATTGGGAAGTTCCTTTCCAGTTTGGAAAGTGGTTCGAGATTTCTAATGGATAGCCATTTTCTAGTTCAGAAAATGGTCCAGATCAGACAGTCATTTTTGCAATGAAAATATTTCGATAGATTTTTGATGTACCATAGACAAGGATTCCCCTTATGGTCAGTGTGCAGAAATGGTCTAGGAAAGTCATTCTTCTTAGAAACCACTTTGAGTAGTGGTCAGGTAGAATGGTTTTCCTCGTCGGGAAATCATTCTTTCGAAGTTCATAGTTGTGAGAAGTTTCGAAGAATGGTTTGTTTTGGAGGTTGGTACAGGACAATAAATTACTTAGGAAATGTTATGGATAGTAATTCCCTAGGGAAGACTCAATCTCTCTAGGTTTCATTGTGATTAGTGCTAGAGGAATGGCCCAGTTAGGTGAATGGTATAGTTTCAACAATTAGGGATAGTCATTCCCTAGGGAAGACTCATTCTCTCCAGGTTGCATTGTGATTAGTGCTGGAGGAATGGCCCAGATAGGTGAATGGTCTAGGTCAAGGACAATTATTCTTCTATGCTTGAGAAGAATAGTCCAGATATCCCATGACTAATGATTCACTTTCTAAGGGAAGATGATCTTCTAGATCTCAAAGATGTGAGTTGAAGAATGGCCCAGATGAATCAGTTTGTATCATGATATTATTTATGCAGATTGATATCAAATGATATGATTGTTGTAGAGATTGTATGTCTCTAGACAGTAGTTGTATGCTACTGTGGTGGATGTGATCCACTGGTAGTGAATGTGTGTCACTGGTTAGTAGTAGTTTTCTACTGAGAGTGGTTGTGTACCACTGGATATTATTTGTATACTACTATGAATAGACATAGTTGTGTTCTATTGGATGGCATTGTTCCAATTTCCATGGAGACTATCTAGTTGGATAGTGATGATGGTACTCATGATTTGATCATGAGATAACTTGTGTGGCTATGATGATGCTACTAGTTGAATGGTTTGTTTGTGCTCGAGAAAATTTCCTTTAATACCTCCCTAGATAGGAGGGAGTGTTGATGTTGTGGTAGCTGCGGGAGGTATTAACCTCCACGTGTAACCTTTGACAAGAGAAACCCTAAAACATTGGATAATAACATTAGCAGACAAGTCATCTCAAGATAATATTTAATATTGAGTTATTAGCCTCCAGAAAGATAATTCATCCTAGTCAAGTGAGATAGAGAACAATAAATAGAGGGTGTTAGATCTCATTTGTCACTCACTCACTCACAACTGCATAAGGACAAGAAGTGTGCATGACTGGAGGACAGTTGTAGCTGCAACAATGGTGACTTGGTCTCTTGGTTATGGTTTAGAATTTCTTCTTGGTATTTTGTTATTCTTGCTTGGTGCACTAGCCTTGGAGAAAGGTGCACTACATTGGTTGGCTATTAGATTGCTTCCAGAATTATTATGTCTGTCAAGTTTAATGTGCTTGGGGTGTCCTTTGTGCCTATGGTTGGGTGACAATATTTCTATATTGTCTATGGTGAAATGAGCACACCTATTTTTATAACATCCATAACCATTCTCTTCTAATCATTTTATACATGCCATAGTTGTTGCAACTTGGTACAACCTCCACTATAGTAAATTACAAAACAATTATAAGGGTACAACATTTCCTCTACTTTGTTGTGGGTTAAGTAAGACCTGTGATTTTATGTTTTGTTAAAAATTTCATATTACATGACATTGGTAAATCCTCTGCTATAAATTATTCTATTGGAGATGAAGTAATATTTGTCATGATTGGATATATTACTCCTTCAATTATTGTTTATCTCAACTCTGCTTTCCATCTTATTAATTTTGAAGGAAACTCATGATGAGATTAGGCCTCTTTATTTCTGATTATTATTCATTGAAATCTCAGATTAAATTAGGGGTAGTAAAAGTTCATTTTAATCAATTGAATTATTATTATGAGATTCCTTGACATTGTTCTTTGAGCCTAGAATAATCTCATGAACAACATAATTTTGGTGTTGTTGTTGGGGAGCGGATTTTAAATACTTATCTTCCCTTTGAGTACAACATTAAACAAATATTATTTTTGATGGTGAACATAATCATATGCTCGTAGGCTCTTTAATCATCCTTCACCTAGAAACTCCATTGTGTCTCCAATCATATTTCCAAGACTCCACTGGGAAGTGATCCATCTTGACAAACAAATGAAGAATTGTTTTTCAATGATCATGTACTAAATGACAAGTTTATTTCAAGATATTTTAGATATGATGTTTGTTCATTTGTTGTTCTCTCTTATACGTTTAGAAAATGTGTTCTACTATCTTATTCATTCAAATAATCATAAGTTCAAAACTTCATTTCATATCTTTGAAAAATAAACCCTAACTTCTTATTTTACTCAAGTAGATAAGCCTTTATTATTATTGTCCTTTGAAAGTAATGATCATCCTATTGCATTAGTATCCTTTGATAGCTTTCTTGATCAAAATGTAAAAATTCGTATTCTTTTATAACATAGTCAGTCTTGTAAACTAGTTGAGGATGATATTAATTTTCCAATTACTTCAATCTCTCATATACTTTGTGATCAACCTGCAAATATTCATCCTTGGTCTTTAAATAGATATAAACCTCTTAAAATACCATCTATTCTTCATGACTTACCTCCTAAAATTTTCAAATATATTCCTAAATTCAATGGATAAGATGATGTTATAGCAGAAAGACACATGACAGCCTTTGAACATTTCACAAATAGTTTATAAATTCAATATGAAGATGTTTTGATGAGGATGTTCACTCATTCATTAGTATGAGAAGTAAAAAGATGGTTTAGAAATTTACCAGTTGAATCAATTAATACTTGGAGTGACTTTTATGATGTTTTCCTACACAAATGGGCTAAAACGAAATCTCACCATCAATATATTTCTGAGTTTTATGCTACAAAAAGAAGGAATGATGAAACAGTGATGAAATTCAACAGAATATTTGAAAATTTCTATAGCAATTTGCCTGTTGAAATTCGCCCTTTAGAAGTTGTTTCTAAGGTATACTATGCACTAGCACATCATCTTGTTTTAGCATTTTTACTTAGAGAAAGGAAGTCTTCCACTTTGCAACAAATGTTTATAGATGTTGAAGAAATTGAAAACAATTTTTGGGCTTGTAGGATGCTTCCTGATCAAATAGATGAAGATATGAATGCAAAAGAGCAGAAGGAAGAAGATGAACAAGAATAATTATACATGCACAATTTAGATCGGCAACATGTAAATGATTGTGAAACTGATTTTTGCATTAATTTCTTGAGTGATTTTCATAATGAGGAAAATTAATGTATTAATTATGAATCTGAAAAAAGAAAGTTTCTATGAGTATACTCAAGAAAATTGTCAAGATGATCAAAGACAAATTTATGTATCCTTATATTTATAGAGCTTAAATACTTATCAGCCTATATATGATAGTTATGATTCAAAATTAGAGCTTGATATCAAAGAAGAATAGATTTTGTAAACATAATTCTAATAAATGTTCATTAGTTCATCAGTTTATGATATTTATGAAGGTTTTGATGATTTTCAGATATATTTATTACTCTCGTTAATATTTAGAGATAAAAAGATTGATGATTTTAAACAAAAGTTTGAATGTGTTCTAGAGATGAAAGAAAAAGTTTATGAGGATGAAGAATATTTACTTGCCTTTGAAGAAACATCTCTGGATAGTTCTGGTATGAATGCACTTGAAAGTCTTCAATAAGGTACAATTATTTTTCCTATCATGGAGGATAAAAGTCAAAATATTTTTGAACAAAATGATATCTTTGTGCTATCAATCATAGAAATTTCAAACAACAGTTAAGTGTATATATGATATATTTGATTTTCAAGAAGTTAATGTCCAAGAGAAGTTTAAAATTGGTGATGAAAATCTTGTTTTCAAAGATTTACTTCTCATCGGAAAATGAAAAGTTTTATTTTTGACAAAGAAAATAAAGAAGAACAAATTTTCCAAACATCAAATTTAGAAATTTTCAATAATCAAGATTATAAGAATGATATTTCAGTTGGTTATGATCAAGAACAAAGTGTTGTTCTAAAACATTTTGTTGTTGTTATAACATATCAAGAGGAAATTGTTGACGATGGTATTAATTATATTATTGTTCCTAATTCTTGTCAAATACTTTCATTTCAAGAAGATCATCAACAATTTGAAGAAGGTGTCTTTGGTTGTTCATTGGAGCTCAAATTTCTTCAAGAAGATGAGGAGGGTTGCATATATGCACAAAATGATCAAAGGATGTTTTTACATGTTTTAGAAGATCCTGTAGCTGGTTGGTTTAAATATGTTTATTTCCAATCCTCCATTCTTCCAAATTTTATCAACACAGTACAACTATATTTCACTTATCAGTTGTTAGCTTATGCCTTTTTTTTGTTGGTAGATTTTGTTTCTTTTCTTGTACAAATTTGCAAGAAACAATTTCATTTAGTTAGAAAGTTGCTTGACTGGCTTCACTGGAATTTTGATTATACTTGAACAAAAGGAATGATTTTAATTAAAATAGGAATATTGTATATAAATAAACTCACTTTTGAGCATTTAATTTAGTTTATAGAATAAATTTGATTTCAGTATATAGAACAATTTGTTTTCCCAATCTGTACAAAGTCTGATAGAAGCTAAGTAGTACTAGTTTGATTTCAATAAATAAGGTTAAATATTTCTTTCTTATTTAATCATATGGATCTTTGTAGAAATAATAAACTTAGTAAGAAAATTAAGCATGCTATTTTGACAAGTTTGATGAAAATCTTATTTACTTCTTTATTTTAATTTGAAAAAGTATGTTTAGGATAATCCTTGTAAATTTAGCTTTGATATTTAGATTATAGCTGATAATTTTTCTCAAGGTTAATCTTTAACATACAAATTATACCTATAGGAGAATGTATAGTTTGAACTGGAGGAAAATTAATCTCAAAGTATTATCAAACATGTAGTAAAATTACTCTATTTTATATCAAAAATAGATATCATCCCTTGTGTTTTCTAACACATTGATTTCCCCACTTCAAAAACAAAGTAAAATCAAAAGACAATGGAGAAAGGAAATTCAAAATTTGTATTTCCCCCATCTTGTCCAAAAGAGATGATGAAAGGAAATTCATTTAATGATTGCCCTCATCTCAAACAAATGGAATCATTTAAATGAAGTGGTGAAAGGAAATTCAATTTTGGGTATGCAGATAACTTCACCGGGACTATGGGCGCTTGCTGGTAGTGAAACAATATATGCAATATATGTAAATGTTGTTTCTACTTATCTTTATTAGTACTATGTTATTAATTCTTTTTCAATGATTTTTGTATCCTGGTCTGATTAGGTTTGTCTAAAACAAATATAAATATTATTGTAAGCCTTGAGTTAAGACAAGAACAATTAGAAATATAATGTTTGAGCTAAATTTAGATTTATTAATTTAGACATCTCTTGAGTAAATTTTAATAAGGAAATTGTTTATTACCCTTTCTTGAAATTTTTATTCAAGCATGTATCAATTTTTACATATTGAGAGTATTATCACTTCTTATATGTGATTTATAATAAAATAAAGGATTTAGTTTTATGTTTCTTTGAATAAATGGTTTTAGAGAATAATGACTCCATTACCCAATAATAAAGGAACTTGGTTTTCATGTTCTTCAGTGCCTCTCAAGGAAACACAATCCCCAGATGGAGGCCAATATTGTAACATAGGTTAAAATTCTATATAAAAATTCCAAATTGTTATTAGAATATGTTTTCTTTCTTATTAACTTTGTTTATCTAAATGTTAATTTGATTTTTATCTATTAGATTCATTTTTCTTTTCTTATTTTGAGTTAATTTTTATATTTATTAATTTTAGTTTTAAACTTAGATTTTAATTTCTTTGATTTAGTTTTAATCGTTTAAAATTTTATAATAGTTATGTGTTGCATATCATCCTTGTATATATAAAACTAGATTTATTTTGTTTTATATAATATTTTAAACTAATAAAATAACGTTTGTGTGTAGTTCGACCAAGGTAAAATACGGAGATCGACGACCTATATTTTCTCGCGGGAATATATCAACTATTATCACCATTTCACGGTTTCTGAAGGTTCTATTAGCACCATGATTTTCATACCTAAGGTTAGAGGTTTGTCAACAATTTGCAAAGCCATGCCTGTTAGCACCAATATTGTTTTTAGCACCTAGCATCATCCAACATCTCCAAGGGTCAGTTTCAAAAGGAAGCTTTATCATTTCTTATTTTCATTTCCATTTGCAATTGTGCACTGCAAACTTGAATGTGCACTGCAAAATTGATTGTGTGCTGCAAACTTCACTGTGCGTTGCAAACTTCATTGTGTGCTACAAAATCAATTGTGCACTGCGAACTTCACTACGCACTGCAAACTTCATTGTGTGTTGCAAACTCAACTGTGCACTGCAAATTTCACTGTGCACTGCAAACTCAAATGTGCACTGCAAACTCACTTGTGCGTTGCAAACTCAATTGGTACACAGAAAAATCGTATTTTCATCATAACTTTTAAATGTTGATCTAGGTTCTTCTAAAATGTTTTGTGGAGATGAATCATAATATCATTGACTTGCTGACCAAAAATCAGCCTGACCCAGTTCTTTGTTTGGGAGAAAAGTCGAAATAGTCACCTACATGAAATTTTGCAGTGAATCATGAAATTGCGATGCAAACTCTAACAGTCTGATAAATCAGAGTTGTAGGAGGGCTACCACATATATAAGGAGGTTTGAATGGATTCTCAGAGATCAGTTAGACACCAAGGGACACATGTACCTAAGATTCAACTCCACTAAATCTCCATGCAATGAGTTGGCTGCAGTTGCATTTATTCTAAAAGACAGTTTTGAGGAATTAAGGAATTATTTGGATTTTTTGTTTGCCACATATCTCTAAGGCATAGACTCCAATGCATGGAGTAGGTTGTGACCTCCTAGATACATTATTGATATAATTTTATATTTAATGAGTGTGAGGACTCCAAATAGAAAGGGGGGACTCTCTTTGGGAAAAGAGCACTATTGTACTGCAAATCAAGACTTGTTTATTCCTTTGAAGTTAATGCAAAATTTTCCTCTTTCTGAAATTTGATATTCATCACGGTGTTTATGTTCAATGTTTGTTTCTTGTATATCATTTCCATGATTCTATTTTTCTACTAGCATTGTCTGAGAGTAAGTGGTAGGAATTCATCCATGTTTGATGCTCCTTTCACACTGATGGTGTTTTTTATGTGTTAATGGTTACTTTTACAGAATTCATCTTCATTTGATGCTATTTTTAGTAACTAATCTTTGTTTCCTTTATTCTAAAGTTGCACTGGAGATTCATCCATTTATTGATGCTTGTAGTGTAGTGGGATTTATTCTCCTTTCCATATCTCATTTAATATCATTTATTTGTTGAGCATAACACCTATTTTTCCTCAAATATGTAGAAGGAAAACAACCAGTTGTTGACTATAAAAACATTGAAATTCAGACCTTAACTCCATTTTCCAATGGTACATTTTCCTTGTTTGTCCTACCAACCCTTTTAAAACAAAAAACAAACCTATCCTATTGTAGAATCTGACCTCTATGCATTTATTGATGAATCCTTTGAGTCATTACCAGTCATTAGACATCTGAGAGATCCCTCTCTAGTTGTATAGGTAAGAATACAATCTAAAGTTGGTTGAAACAGTTACCTTGGGGTTTTCTTTGATACAGCCCAAAGAAATTTCTGAGTGTTAACAAGTTCCTTTGTAATTAAAATATCTCGCTATTGGATCATTGGGATGTTAGATCACCAGCATCTGGGATGGTAAAACTTTAACAAGAACCAGACTAATGACCTGATCTAGTGCCACATCACCCACCATCAGAACACTGACAAGGCCAACCAATATATTCCACGTGGGCATGTGGAACCTTCTCGAGATATGGGTTAGCACAACAAATCTAGGTGACACGTGACCTTATTTTCGACCTCAAATCCAACATAAATCAATAGAATATTGCCACGTAGCCATGGGACCCAATAGATGACATCCGCAATGACATCATGTCAGACCACCAGACCCCGGGAGTTCACCACATCCGAGAGATTTTGCTTATAGTCTTGATATGGTGCCACATCAACCTCCCACGTGGAATGTCAACTTAGCACCAGTGCATAGCTACCACACGTCCATATGATGTCAACATGACATCGCTGGGGTCAAAGAATTTTGGTCCCACAATATATCAAATCGATGGATCATAACAAATTGGGCTCTAGATCAATGATGGAGATCGGATCTGGGATATATTAGATCAATGGCCAAGATTATTTTGGATCTCGGACATCAGGATATATTGGAAAGGTTAAGACAAAACTCTTCTGATAATTCAGGGACAGACATGCATCAACCTATGTATGAAACCAACCAGGAGGTTCCAAGTCATGTCAGTCTCTTGGCTATCGGATCACCGAGATCCTAGACTGCAGTTGAAAAATATACCGATCTGATCTGATAAGACATCATGCTGGGCTCCCGGCTATCGAATCATTGTGATTTCATAATTTTTATGAAACCATTCTCATGATCTCTTCTAGTCCAGTAGAGAACTAAACTCTTACATGTGGAGTGTTAGGTCATCCAACCAATGAATGACTACCACGTGGACATGTGGAATTCACCATACATGCACCAGATCAAGGGGACACATGGCATGTACTTCTTCCACATCAATGAAAATAGGTATCGATGAGGAGGTGCCACATGTTTGTGGTGATGTCAGCATTCCATGTCATGTCAGGTCACTAGACACCGGGTTTGATTATTGAAGTTGTATTTTTGTCAAGGAAAGGTCCATCTGATCAAGTCGGGACCCACTTCTAAAAGGTTACACTATGCCCAAGGTTTCGAGGCATGTCCATTCAATTTCAAATCAATTGGGAAAGATTATTCAATATAAAGCCATGCAAAACATTTCCCAGTGAATGTGGGATTAAAACAATGGCAGCGAAATCTTATTAATCAGAGAATTAACGACCGCGATAGTTTATCTTGGTGATCCAACGGTTGTTGTGTAACGATGATATTACAATCTAAATTGGGGCATTCAATCAACAAAACGAGGGTTTTCCTTCAACAATTAAAGGAATCCAGATATTATCTAACTAAATTGATCCAATTTTAGAAATCAAATATCATATTATAGTTAGAGATCCATGAAAAATAGGATCGAATAAAAAATTATGTTATGATCCCTCTATATAAATGTTAATGAAAATTGAATGTAAAGGGACTTTTTGTGCCCTGTTGTCTTAGCTCTTCTACGCAAAGGTTGTAAGACCCAAGGTTCGATTTACTTATGAACAACAAACCCACTAGACATTGACCCTTTCGGCATCACCTACTTGCGCAGATGAAGTCTAACCCGAGGTATATATTGGGACTGCAAGAACTAGATTTTTGCAGTAGCAAGGGAAAGGGAGACAGGTAGTTGTTCCATTCTTCCTTGTTAGTATTACTTTCTATGATTTAAATTCCTCTTCTTAACATATTCCCGATTATTAAAGAGATTCTTTAGAGTCACAATTATGAATATTGTGCCATACGTAATCCATAAACTAAGTATAGTCTATGAAGCATAACAACATCATTCCTAAGCACACATAGACAAGTAAATAACACAAGACACAATATCATCTCTAAACTCTCTCTTTATTCATCTATTGTCTTACCAATTGATTATTACATTCATGAATCTTACATAATCTCTCTTAGCTTCTCTCTTCCTCTCACTCTTCTTTCAATACCATCCTAAATCTCCCAACCCGTTACATATTTATACCCAAAATCTATGGATTAAAACCCTTGACTATTTATCCCAAAAATATCCCATTACAATGTATGGCATGTCCAACTCAGTTAACTAGTTGTTTTCGTTCTTCTTCGTTTCTCTCTTCATGAAACTTTTCTATTGTTCTTCTATTTCTGGAATGTGTTTTTTTCTTTCTTTCATGATTTATTCACTCACTCTCTTGCTTTATTCTTATGTCTGTGTGCTTTCTTCCTTCTGCGCACTTTCTTCTTTCTACGAACTTTCCTGTGGAATGTGCCTTAGTTTTGCGCTACTTTCCTTCCTCTGCACACTTTCCTTATACTTATTTTTTTCTCCCAATATTGCATCCAAAATTTTCTTTCCAACACGACCTAAGAAAATACACAGCTTCAATAAAAACTATTTCTACAGGAGATAGAGAGATTTTGATTTTCATTTCAATGGTTTGTGTGCTTCTACTCTATGTTTCCATAAATTGTTCTCTTCTAATCAGTTTATCCATTCCATAGTTGTTTCAACTTGGTACAACCTCCACTATAGTAAATTACAGAACAATTATACAAGTACAACATTTCATCTACTTTGTTGTGAGTTAAGTAAGACCTGTGCTTTTATATTTAGTTAAAATTCTTCATATTTCATGACATAAGTAAATCCTCTGCTATTTCTTCGATTGGATATGAATTAATATTTATTGGGATTGGATACAGTACTCCTTCTTCAATTATTGTTTATCTCAACTATGTTTTCCATCTTATTAATTTTGAAAAAGCGTTATGATGAGATTTGGCCTCTTTATTTTTTATTATTATTCATTGAAATCTCAGATTAAATTAGGGGTATTAAAAGGTCATTTTAATCAATTGAATTATTATTATGATATGCCTTGACATTGTTCTTTGAGCCTAGAAAAATATCAAGAACAACATACCTATGACACATTAGACCAATTTGATCTTAACTAAATCATAAGTGTCTAAATATCCTAACAAAAAGTGGGTCAATTCATAGAAAACAATGTAAATTCCCAAGCCACTAAACACTAATCCTTCCAAGTATGAGCACTAGAGTCCCATACATCCCTCTAGATGAAAATATTATTTCTAATTATCCTTGTTGCTTGAAATCATGGAAGGTAATATATACAAGTACCTTCCTACTTCCAACTCCAGATTGACCTCTTGTCCAAATCCCATCCCAATCTACTACCTGACATATACCAACGAACCAAACCTACCACCCTCCTCCAAGCTACCTAAATACTCTCGAAGATGGACCTTAAAATTTGGAAATTATGAGCAGATATGATATCACATAAGCCAAATGAACCTATGACTTTGTCAACATGTTGGGATAAAAGAAATCTGTGTCGCATCAATACCTGCCAATGAGATGATCCCTCCACACATCTAATTATTGGCACCCAATGTTTTGTGTAGGTTGTGCGCATACATAGATCATCCTTGTGTGCACATCAATTGCATGATTGATGGAAAAAGGCGTTCACAGCAATTGAAGTTTTATACTGCATGTAGAAGATCATAAATATATCACATGCACTCCAAGTCAAAAGATGGTCTTAGGGAATCTTCCCAAATAATGGACCAAAACAACAGGAGATATCACGGGACAGATGATGGATGAGTTGGAAAGTTTGTTAGGACTTCCATGCTCCAAAGAGTTTATGTGGGTTGCATGTGGAAAATGGAAGGGTGAAAAATTCATGATCACTAGAAAGAGTGGAGTAGAGAAGAAAGTGATAGAGAACTATAGAAAGAATATGAAGAAGAGAAGAGAAAGAAAAATCTATCTAAGAGAAGGGCAAGAGGCCAGTCCAAGCTTTGTATGATTTTTTCTGAGGTTTTTGAAACAGTTTTGTATGAGTCTCAAAAGAGTTATGTAAAGAGTCTATAATGGATTTAGTTGAGTAGTGTAGAGCATGGATAGAGAGTGCATGGTACATTGTAATGCATGAGTTGTAGATTGGATCAGAGCACAAAGAAAAATTTCCTATGTAATGTGTATCTATTGATGTATACATTTTGATGTTTAATGGAGATAATATAAAGATGCAGTTCTCTTTGTCACTTGATATGTATGTTATGTGTTTAATGGGTGATGTTTTTTATGGTTAATGTTGTTACTATGTTAATAAATGAATGATAATATGAGTGGCTTACTTGTCTATTTTTATCCCTTCATATCTGACACAAGACCAGATGGTCTATGTGATTATCATGGTGTCTCAGGCGAGACCTTCCTCGGTTCTTGACTGAAGATTGATATGTCGGTGCCTTGGGTTTTTTCTATTCAACTATGGATGAACCCTTGGTCATCAAACCCCCAGTGTTAGAAGGGATGCACATAAGTGAGTCAACAAATGGTTTTGTTGTTGGGACCTGAATGTTTTGTATTTCATAATGAAGGGAGAGAATGAGGTGGAATCCATCTCGGGAGAAAATAAAATACTATTTATCTACGAAGGAAGATGAGTTTGCATGACAAGAAACCTAGGGTTTAATAACCAACATTGAACATTGGAAAGAGAGGTACATCTACCGTGATTTTCATGAGATTTTCTTTGTTAAGTTTCCATGTTTGTTGTATGAATGGTTGAAGAGGAAAATCACGATTAACACTAATTTGATATCCCAAGAACCATTGGCATGAGACCATAATAAAGTCGATAGGATGAAGGAATTAGATAATAAGTGAGATCGAGCAATTGTATTTTGGTTTCCCTGAGTGAATGAGGGACACATTATTGATTTTTCCATTGAATATAATGATTCTTTCAGCGAGGATGAAAGAAATTTTGTTGAAGGTCCTCAAAAGAAACTGTTGGAAGAAATCTTGTTGTGGATAAAGATGTTGTTCATGGAAAAAATATTGATGTGCATGGAGTTAGATAGAATGGTTGAGTAGAACCCCTGGCACTAGGGGGGATGAAAAGAAGGTGGGGGGATGAGAGAAAGAATACATATCTAGTCGAGAGGATCCAAAATATGTTGAGATGAGGTGAGGAGAGAATGGACCTAGAAGATAAGAAGAGAGAAAGAGACAAAATATATGCAAGAAGAGTTGAGATAAGGAGGAAAGCATAACAAAGGAAAAAAAGAAGATAGCAAGGGGTGAAAGGCAAGGGGTCAGGCCTCGAATGAAGAGGAAAGATATCGCACTAGGAGGATGTGTGGGAGAGAGTGTTGTGTCAAAGACAATCACATAAGGATAATTTTCATCGAAGAGACATGGAGTTAGGAGTAGGGTATCCAGTGAAGATACCAAAAGTAGTGGTATTAGGGTTAGAGAAGATGAAGTTCGATCTCCTTGCATATTGAGAGATGTCACAACCTTAGAGGAAGATGAGGCACAAAGTAATGGCATTGAAGTAGGTGAGGATGGTGAAGAACCTGATATGCACATGGCTATATTATTTTTTAGTGGAAACAATAATATCACATAAATTACCAATGGAACAACATAATATAGAGAATAACACACCAAAAATGATACCTTTATTGAAACGAGAGCAATGTTCACTTGCTTCTTCGAGGGAAAATCCTCCAAAAGAGAAGTGCTCTATTACAATAATTCTCAAGACAATATTTCCCATACCTCCTACTCTTATTTATATTAATTATATCTTCTAAAGAACATTCTAGAGCAAGATCTTTCTAGAAGCAAAAGCTTCTATTAGGTCTTCTTACATTGAATTGTTCACATTTATTTAATAGGCATTATTAACTAATGTCAGCCTTTATTACATGGAAAATATATCATGCTAAATAATAACCAACTAAGAGGGGTTAGGTTCATATCCTAACATTCCATCCCCCTTCAAAAGAAACCTTGTCCTCAAGACTAAATATGTGGAAATTGTGGTAGTATGGCCACTAGTTCCTAGGTTGCATCCTCTAGAGATGGTTCATTCCACTTGATCAGTAGTTATTTGATATTTCAACCACGCAAGTGATGCTTGTGCACGTTGAGGAAGTATTATGGTTACAGAAAAATGGAGCCTTCTTCATCTAATTCAAGTAGGATGGTTTCAACCCCGCAATTTTGACCCGCCACTTTCTTAAAACAAGAAACATGGAACACCATATGTATTTTGGAGGCATCTAGAAGTGTCATTTTGTGGGAGAATGGACCAATACGTTTGATAATATGATAAAGGCCATAAAATTTGGGTGCCAACTTGTGGTGGCCATGGGATTTGAGTAAGGTTTGCTTGTAAGGTTGGAGTCTGAGAAACACCTGAACACCTTCTTGGAAAACCCTTTCGAAACGTTGTTGGTCAACATTTTTTTGTTGAAATGGATAATTGACACTGAGAGGGGGGGGTGAATCAGTGTCACAAAAATTTGGGCAATTTTCCACTTTTCATAAATTAACTGAACAACATATATTTATTTCATTTTCTCAACCAATATATAAAATAATAAATACTTTATTTATTCATTTAACTTGAATGAATACATAAGATCAATATTTGAATTTCATCTTCAAACAATTATGAGAGACCTAGATCTTTGTTACAAGACCTAGCTTGTAGTTCTCAGATCTAACTGAGAAATGAGGAATCCAACCCTCATAACAAGTCCCATCTTGTTGATCTCAGATCCAACTGAGATGTGAGGAATCCAATCCTCATACAAGAACCATCTTGTAAACATACACCAACCTAATAGAATGAACCTTCATTCAATCCATTATACATAAATATATATGCTTCAACAAATTCAACTACAGTTTCTTCTCACCATAATTTCTTGTTTATATAGTCTTCCAACTGGTGTGAATTTGAATTATTGCATCTTTTGATTTTGAACCATTGCACCTTTTCATTTAAATGATAAAATTAATATTTAAATAATATCATTTTCCTTTTTATTATTTATTCATAATGCTTGTGAATCAACTCTCTTTTAATCATGATTGTGTGTTAGTTCTTTTGTCTTCATGAGTTGATCACAGACATGGATCGACTCATCATATCGTTCTCATGCTTCTATTGCATTCTCGGTTCACCAACAAATCATAATTGATATTTTATCGATTCTTTGTATTGTTCTAGTGCTAAATCTCTATCGAATTAAATCTGTATGAAGCGCTTCCTTCAAAACATTTACATATGACCCTATGCGCAAAACCATGGGCTTATTGTCTAAGCGATGTTCGCAGTTCCACCTCTTCTTTCTCTCTTTGTTTATTTACTCCATAAGACCGCAGGTGGTGACCATGCGCTAGGCCAAGCGAGTGCTTGATCACTTATCAAAATCCACGATCATGTTTTAATCTCCTGATGCGATGGATGACTGTCATTACTTCGGGACTTTGTACTTCACGACTTTCAGCCTCTATAATCTTTAAAATCTTCATAATCATATTTCTTCGAACTAGATCAGATGGTCGATATATTATTTGCACGATGAACGATTCTCGTTCACTTTGGAACTTCGGCTATTTGTGTCTCCTGAAATTTGGAGTAACAATTCCTATGAAACAATTACCTATCGAATAAGTCATACAGTAGTGGTGACCACTTGTTGTCGGTTAACACCTCCACTTACGCTATCCTTCCACTGTACTCGATCAATGGTCAATAACGCTCCCAA
This sequence comes from Picea engelmannii, assembly GCA_009831015.1. NCBI lineage: Eukaryota > Viridiplantae > Streptophyta > Pinopsida > Pinales > Pinaceae > Picea > Picea engelmannii. The sequence continues at coordinate 66,816 of ML818695.1, read as the reverse complement.
ATTATATCAACGATAGGCGTTAACTTCGACCTTCGGTGCTTCGGGTGATTTCTAATGTTAGAAACTAGCTTCCCCCAAAGTACATACTCCCGAAGTGACATATCTTGATGAAGTCACTTATGACTTGGCACTTCTCGAGTGGCTTCCACATGTCACTTAGATTCATGACTTACGCATACTTGAAATTCCAACTGCACTTTGACACTTGTCATCATTTGATTGCACCATGTTTCCTTGCTGACGTGTATATCCTTATGTGGAACATGTTCTTCTCCTGGATCTAATGATTGTCCTAGCTCCCTAAATGTATCTCAGATCAACAGCTGAGAGCAACTTTAGAACTTCAGCCTTCGGGTGAACTCATATGTTATGAGTCCTTTTTCATCAAAGTGGTTAGTGTCGAAGTTGACCACACTCATCCTTGGTGTGCTTTTGAATAGATCAATGGTTGACATGATTTCCTTGCTCTTCCTCTGATCTGATAGTTGATCGAAGTTCATGACTTCGGAACTTCGGTTAACTTCTCCTTTCTTACTTCTTGTTTTAACTTAAGTGAGATTACCTGAAGTGTAACCTCCTCACAACTTTTAACCTGAAAAGTCTTAAGATGATCAAATGGTTGATGTGGATTGTGGAACCGTAACTTGTGTGTGGTTTATTTTATCGCCCAAACTCTGCAATTTGAAGTTGTTCAATTGTTGGTGGATCAACCATAGTAGTTGATATTTGAGTCAATGAGATCTGACGATCTAGAATAATTGTGGGATTGGAAATAGCGTGTAGTTTAATTATCCCTTCACACTCCATAATCAATCCTTTCCCTTTATCTGGCACTTGCATATCCAACGGTCACAACTTGATCTGATCATTTGGTGGATCAACCATATTCGTCCATATTTGAATCAATGATATCGGATGGTCTATACTAATTGTGGGATTGGAAAAAAACGCATTGTTTAATTCTCCCTTCGTGATCCGCAATCAATCCCCGTCCTTGATCTGTCACTTGTGAATCCAACGATCACGACTTGATCTGATCGTGTTTATGAAATTTGATTTTCCTTCTGAGCTTTGTTCTCTGTATATTGTCTGACATTTTCATTATTTGCATACTTTTAATGTGCTTTTCCTTCTGGGATTTGATTTTTGCATATTGTTTTGACATTCTCTGCTAACTGTGCACTTTTCCTTCTGAGCTTTGATATATGTGTTATCCCTCCAGGAGTCCTTCTCGGTTGTAGCTCAAAGAAGCCTAGTAACTTTAATGAATTGTTTGAATAGTGTGTATTTGTTGGATCAAATTGAATAACTAATTAACTGATTCCCTCTCAAGACACTCAGGTATATATACTAGGTAAGACAAGGCTTTCAAGAGTTATTAATCAGATGATTTGTTGAATCTGGTGGGTGAATAAAACTAAGTTTATCAACCAGAACATAAACATTTAAAATATATATGATGGGATGAATAAAAATAGAAAAGTTTACTAATCAATCTTTGTTTATGAATTGACAAGGTGAGATGACAGTCACCATAAATTACACAAATTTAGATAACGAAAGTAATTCAATCATAAGCATAGAAAGTATAAGAGAATGGAAATATGATAATAATAGAGAAAGAAGCTTGTGTATCTGTATTATATCCAAAAGGGTCTATTACAAAAACAATATAGTGTAGTCTCCAAAATCAAACCATATTTCCTTCAAATCACTAGGCTTTATAGCCTTTACAAACAAGTTCAAGATCCTATAAAACTGGATCTAATATACTTAAAATAGAACAAGATCAAACTAAGATGATGTGTTGGATCAAGTCCTGATTTAAGGGTCAAACCCTTATCAAATAAGTATCCATCACTCTTCGATAACTTCAGCAATATTTGGCATCTTCAATAACCTTCTGGATGATGACAAGGAAAGTCAAAATCCTTCATTGACACCTAAGCTATGAGTCATTTATTTTCAACCCCAAAATAGAATAACTTTTGGACCTTTCCTCCTTTTCCACAAAATCTAAAAAAGAGAAATATCTTCATCTATTCTGGAGTTTAAAATACACTTGCAAGTCTCCTTGAATGATATAACAACAAAAAGATTTGATCGGGGCGAGTATATCACCATTATGCATGTCTCTGCACTTTAGGAAGCTTACACATGTAAAACAAAATCGGATAAGCCGTCGAAACTGCAGGTTTCCAAAACTTGACAAAATCTGTAGGATGCTCTTAACTGATGATTTGCCATGTTGAGAAATTCCCCTTTATGTGATCTTCTCGGTCCCGAGAGATATAATATAACTGATAGAATCCTTCGAGTTCCATTTGTTTGTTCCATTTTTCGATCTCCTATGTACTCAAATAATCACTACACTGCAATTCCATATGCTCCTTTCATTCAACTCTGGAAACTTCTTCACAAGCCCACTTTCCATCATTTACTTTATTTCTAAGAAGCATTTCAATAATCATTAGTCCAATTCTACCTGGTACTCGAGTGATCCACCTAGCAACCTTTTTTCCTTCCTCATAAGAAACCTCTCCCACTAATCTGTAGCCTGATTTTTTGCTTGAATTATCAACTGCATTTCTTCACATATGCAAGCATCCCTTGTTGTGCAAAGTCCCTACATCCTTCTTTTGACTATTGATCCTCTACCTTAATATCTACACCTTTTTCCTCTATCATATCGCTTCTAATGTTTTACAAACCTTCTTATGATTTTCATCTAACAATTCTTTATTTCATGAGAGAAATTGCCATATAATCATGTTGGTGTTAATAGATAAAAATCTTTGAGCATGAATCATTTATGACAACAAAACCTGAAAATGATCATTTTGACTAATCGCATGCTAATGCTTGAATCCTTTTTGTCGATTGTTAATAATCAAAGCCTTTAAGGGTAGAAACAACAATAGTAGCACCATGAAGTAATCCATTTCAGTATGTATAGAGAACATCACTTTCCACCCATGTAACTTGATTTACCCACAAATATATATATATGAAGGTCTCTCCAACCTACTTAGGCTGACAGCTTCAATGCCCTTTGTAATTTTCATTTTGAGAAAGTATGTAGAAATGTCGAGACCCATGAACAGTGCGCCCAACCTGATGCTCAATATGCTAGAGGAACTGATAATCCCTTTCACAACGGGCAGAAGAATAAACATCAATGGGATCAACCCCTTATAAACAATACTCCTCACTACAAATACAAACATATATAGAGATATTGACTACTATATGAAAAATACTCAACAATTCTTCCACGCATCGCCCACTTCTCATCAGGGCATGCTCCCTTTGCTTATCCTTCAATGGCTTCTTCCATCCTCAGTGTAACTTTCTTGAGGGGTTCAACCAAGCCGGTCATATATAACTCCTTCATAAAGAGATACATCAGTACTTACATGATAATCTAGACATGCCCTCGAGTTCCTTATAGTTGGATCTGTATACCTTGGAAAATTATCCAGAGAAGAATATAGGCTATTTGATCCAAAAACTCCATTATAATAACAACTAAGATCATCCAGATATATGTGGACACGTTTTAAATAACGACCATACCTGTCATCAGGAAATAAGGGTTTACGTGTTTCATTTCTTGACCATCCACGAGATCTATTTGGTCTGAGCACCCAATGACCTTGCATTGTATTTTTGGACCCGTTTTCCTGCATACACAACTACTAAATCAACGTTGAAAGCTGGCATGAGGGCCTTTAGGACTGTATTGTTTTAATTTATTTGCTCAATGCCCCATGTCACACATACATTGGGACTTTAGATAATGTAGCCTTCATATATTCCAAATCTCCCTATAACTTTCGATGAGATATGGTATGGTCCGGGCTTGGCACTTGTGCTAGGCTTATGTTAGTTTATGTGATGATTGTGGGCTCAGAGTTTGGCATATGTAATATGTATTAGGATAGTAACTAATGCTCATGCACACTTAACCACACATCACTTTGGTAAAAGTCAAAATAAACAAATAAAAATTTACAATTTTTTTATTTGAAAATATGAGAACCTATAAAAATGATGGTCTATGAAAATTGATGAAAAAGTTATCTTTTATTTCAATGCAAGTTATAATTCAGCAATCATAAGGTTTCTAGGCCAAAAGTAAAGGTAATAGATCTTTGATATTCAATGAAGGATTTGAAAGCTCAATGGAAGATTTGCAAATTGTAAAATATCCTTAGGAATGCTTGACGAATCAAGCATGAGTTATATGGAGACACTTCAAATTTTACCAATACATTTTTAGTGCTAACATTATGCATAATGTTTGGCATTCTCTGATAATTGTTATACTGTTGACATCAATGAAAATTTCATCTATGATAATTCAACAATGACAATTCATCATAACAACTTATCATCAAATCATAATGACATCGACTGTTGACATCAATGACAACATATCAATGACAATAGTCCAACAATATCCCCCTTTGAAATCAATGGAAAAGGGTTTCTCCCCTTATGATCAACATCTATCTGTCTGCATGTTGTTGACCAGAATATGAACTTGTTGGATTTATTTCACACACACCTAGGATTTATTTTTCCTAAGGTTATTCCTTGTTTATTAGTCATAATTAGTCATTATCCAGTCTCCTATATTTTAGGGGAGAATATTCCACCTGGAGAATATTCTCTTTCAGTTGACACTTCAGTTTGACTAGTTGAGTTGAGTTTAGATGTTGCATTGGTTTTGTCACCATGCAACATTGGAATCATCACCAACTCACTACTCTTTGTTCAGTCAGTTAATTGAAGACTAGTTGACTAGTTAACTCAGCTAGGTGGCAGTTCACTCCCGTAACTGCCTGAGAGACTAGACTAGGTGGAAGTTTACTCTTGTAACTATTGGTGTGTGTCCAGATCAATATAGACCACCACTATGGCTCATTATTTACTCATGTATCCTATATCTATTGTAAATTATTCACTCTTTATGTGTGGAATGTGGTTAATGGGAATTCTTTCATTCTTTCTCTCTTGCTTCTTCTTTCTCAATTTATCTCTGCAAATGTGTGTGGTATTTTCTAGCTAGATCTATTCTATGCAGGTTCAACACATTTACATGGTATCAGAGCTGACGGACTGCTAAGCAAAAGCTACACCAAATCATTTTTTGCAAGTACTGAAGATCGAAGACAATAAAAAGATGGATTATTCACCGAAAATACTTCTCACGCCTCATAACTATTTGGAATGGAAGCCAAAAAAATTTCTTCATCTTAGATGCAGAGTCTTGTACCAAATTACTATGGTAATGGAAGTAGAGCCTGATTCTGTCAATGAGGAAAATGACTTTCTCAATAGACAAGATATGGCCATAGGAAGTATTGGCATGTCTGTTTCTCCCGAACTTTTCCATCAAGTATATGAAGAATCACAAGGATTAACTCCAAATGAATTATGGACCAGATTGGAGGTTCTATTTGGG